>DWLI01002315.1:0-13444 GCA_018249915.1 Cecropterus dorantes dorantes
CGATTATCATTAAAAAAATTAAGTAAGATTTAATTAATATAATGGAATCTTGTATTAAAGTATCTACCCAAGACGTGGGAACTACAGTAATTTCTAATGATCTGTTGAATATATTTATATTGTGTTCTTAGAGTTTGTAAATTATGTCTATAGTGGTTAAGTAAAAAAAGGAATGTTTAAATTAAAAAATACGAACATAAAGTACTACTTAAACGAAAATTAAATACCAGATTAATATCTGTGACTTTATATGGGGTTGATTAGAGATGTGCATGGGCGGCAGAAGCCCCTTAGTATCAGGTGGAGAGAATGCTCGCTCATATCATAAAAAAAATCTTTGTGACCTGATTCTTTTCTGCAATAAGTACTATTGATAATATAGTTAAAGACTTATTAAGATACTCAGCCTTAAACAATGCTTCGGATATTCTGAACCAATCGGCAAAAGGTAGTCCGTTGATAAGCTTGGGTTGCATTACCAAATGCTACAAAATATTTACAGAAAAGAATAAATTGTTAAGAGAGATTCAATAAGAAGCGCTTGACAAACACGACTATGTATTTATCAGTAAGAAATAATATACCTGCTAGTAAATTGGGTAATAACTCTACGTCAATAAATATTTAAGTACTTAAATGAATCGTACAAATAGGTACTTATACCTCTCTGTTGGCTGAATCGTCCTTCAACCCATTATTGTCCCACTGCTGGGCACGGCTCTTCTCTCAGATTGAGAGAGTTTCAGGCCATAGTCCACCGCGCTTGCCAAGTGCGAATTGGTAGACTTCCTATACCTTTGAGAACTTTATAAAGAACTCTCAGGTGTGTTCTCTCTCGCAGATTTCCTCACGATGTTTTCTTTCACCGTAAAGCAGTGATAGTTAACTTTCAATACGCACATAATTTTAGAAAAATCTTTGGTGGCCTGGGATTCGAACCCCGGACCCTAGATTGCGAGGCCGAGTTACAACCGTTCGGCTATCACTGCTCAGTCGGCTGAATAAGTATCATTATTTCGTAAGTAGGTAATACACTCGTACATACGTGACGATCTACCTATATCGCTAAATATTTAAGCAAGTAATTCGTGCAAATAGTTGAATACCTTTCTATCGAGTGAAGAAGGCAATTATTATTTGCTAATCAGGAAAGTGATGTGACAATTTCTTCTAAGTTCCTATTTTTTATATTAGTCATACCTAGATAGAATTCTTTTTTTATAGGTTGTAGTTTACGTACCTATTATTTAATAGGCCTATGCAATGTGGAATGCACCTACCTACCTAGGTTCTTGCAATAAACAGCAATAGAACAATCATAGGTACATTCAAATATGTACTTTATTCAAAGCTATATCTATGTAATATATTTGTGTATTACTTATTACTCGCAATAAATTTTAAACTGTAGACTTAGGCGTTAAATAAATTTTATGTCACATTATTTTCAATATATTTCAGCACCTATTTAAATGACTTAGTGCTGTTTTGGGATGACATTAACACATATACGGGTACAGAAGGCAATTTCACTTAATTTTTTATATCTTACTTGATATCTTCGCTTCACCCTTGACGATGATTACTTTTTACTTGATTCCCTTGTTTTATAAAAGAAACAGTACTTACACTATGTTATAAGACCCGTAATGTATCATAACAGTCAGTAGAGCTCTTAAACGTACGTGTTATATATGAAATTGATATACATTTGCATATATGTGTTACATAAATGTGAATCGGAGTTAGGATTATCTTCTCACGGTCAGCGCATGTTGGAGTCGGCGACAATAAGTGAACGTAACAGAATGTATAGAATATTTGAGATTTACCGCTAACCCAGTAACTGTTCCACGTAAATATAAATTAGTCGAGTAGCGTTGAAACACGCACACGGCGAAAACCATAATAGTCGTGAATTAGCGACACTTTCTTGATATCCGATAAGTTATTGTGTGACTTCTAAGCATTCTACTATTATGGAGTGTGACGACAATGGGTTTTGCAGGGTCGCAAGAATGCGGCGAAAATTCATCTTAACATGAAATGAAAGCGTCAGAATAAAGTCTATAATGTGTACATTCTGTACAATATATAAAATATGAGTAGGTAATATAGTAGATATATAAAATTAATACTAGGGAATAATAAACTATAGAAACTCAAAATGTTAACTTGATATTAGATAGTTATTGTAAATGTTAGGTGCTGTATCTTGAAACTATAGTAGGTTATTTTTTGTATTAGATTTAGTATAATGATTTTTATATTAAATCTATGTAAAGTTTTATATTAAATAGTGTACTGTGTAAAGTTTAATCTGATATGTGGAGAAAATATTCAAGATTCCATTACTAGTAACTCTACTCTAAAAACTACTTGAGCTTGAAAGTTGAAGATATTTTATACCAAAAACATATTTTACAAAATATCATACTAAAATACTTATATATAGAGCATTTTCAAGGAATAAAATATTTACATATGAACATTGGAACACAAGAAAACATCCTGAGTGTGAATTATTACACGAAAACTTTCACACGGCAAGTTACGTTGCCGTAGATACGTGCCATGCCACTCTAGGTCAAGTTGATCGCGTTATATGAACCTTATATCATAAAAATTGGTAGATTTGTAAGAAAGATCGAGTTGTTATCAGTTATCTTTGCAGTTACTCTACTGTTTGTTATTACCACAAGTCGTTGATATTGTCAAATATGAGATAGAGGGGTGCAAGTTACCTTTAGAACGCATGCGCTTACATGAGTTCTAACCTCCCTTTCTCACTTCAGCTGCTGTCCATACAGGCTGTCTCATACCGATACGTAATCATTATATCCTCACGTTTCTAACATCCTAGTAATGGGTAATGTAGTTTCATAACATTCACATTCGTTTGTCATGAAAATCCTACTACAAAATGGCGGACGATATGATGTCACATATTTTTCATAAATATGGCTTTTATAATTGTGTAAATGAAACTGTTTCTTTGTTTGTATTTTATGAAATGTGTAAGAAGTTTAATTCACTGAGAAAAATATGCAATTTTGCTGGAATTGTATGTTTTAAAAAAAGGGCGTGGTCGTATTGGAATGTAATATTTATATAGTCTACTGAAAGCTGTTTCCTAGGAACTGCGGATATTTTACCCTAACATCATAAAGCGCATGCGTAGAACTCCTCTCTTTCTGATACATAGTCTATCATAGAGATTGTTGTTTCATGTTCGAATTCTTTCACATTCTATCGTTCATGCTTTCCTAGTACTCGCGTTGTTGTTTCATAACAACCTCCGAAACGCCGCTAGGAATGATTCTTTATGCGAAATGCGAAAATACGTCGTCGACCCTGAAAAATGCATAGACTAAGATTTTTTTTGTAAAAATGCATATATTAAAAATATTGTTATAGATATTTTTTGTTAATACGTTATAGATACGATGAAATATTCAAATACTACTTATATAATTTATCATGTTTATAATTTTCTTCGAGATATTCGAAAAATAACAAAGGAAAAAGAAATTGTTTTCACTAACATTTCATTTTCAATAGAATAATGAAACTTTTTTAGCCGTTATCTGACATTTTTAATGAAGTCTGAATTCCGATGTCATGTTATGTCATCCTTTTAAACTAAATATTATTCTTAATAATTCCTTTTCAAATAAAAATTCTCCAATGTAATAAACCTCGAGGCATCTACACTAACTGTAACTAATTTCAATTTTGTTTTCAGAAATTATTCTTATTATTTAACATCAGCAGTTAAAGAAATATTATGGTCCTTTAATTTTGACATAAAACATTACGGAAATAAGGATTAGAATATTGCGCGTCAAGTATAAAAGTAAAAAGTTCTAGACAGAGGACCTACAGTTAGATCATAATATCTATAGATGGACACAGAGACCTTACAAACATCGTATTTCCACAAGTCTGAAGGCCGACAGGAGGACTCGTGGAGACATCATTGTGGTTGTATACGAACCAGTGATAAACTGAAGCAAATATTGAAGTCATTTCCTACCACACCTCCGCCGTCGCCTTCTTATTACGAGGTTCCTAAAACTGAGGTAAGCATCTTATGACTGAGATGAGATGTGAGATGTTCTCGGTCTTTTTTCTTGACACGTGGTTTAGTGGGAATATAAGAATTCTGCTTTTACTCTCATGTACTGAGATATGCAAGATCGAATTGAAATACTAACATAGATTTATCAGAAAGATTTTATTCTGAGTACCTACAGTATCAATTCTTAGTACCGACGCTGCAATCCATCCAATATTTAAATCAACACTGTCCTACAGAAAAACAATACGGTATGACGTGAAAATTAGCAGTGATTCAATTTATATAAAGTAAAAAAGTATTGTGGTCAGAACGTCTTACTACGATTTTTTTCTACTGTTTTGTTGATCGAATAAAAAGATTAATATCAATTTAAAGTTTAATAAATACTATCCCAAGAGAAGATCTTAGAATTAACATTTTGTATCCTACATTACAAGTTAGGACTTCGACGCGTCCTATACAGATATATGCAATTTTAGATAAGTTTATACAAATTCAAATTTCTATTTCAGTCAAATGCGCATTCAGTTAATAACACTTGTATTTCTGCTTACTGTACCGGAGTCCACAAACCCTTGCCTTTGACAGTTATTTTAGAAAGGACCCAAAAAAATATACCTACTGTCACATCGACTGAAGATGTTCCAAAAGACGTAAAAAGTAAAGTGAGTTTGACATTCTTTTATTTATTTTTTAAAGAAATATTTTTGGTATACCTAAATAGGTCCATCAATCTATTGTGGTCCACTGTCGGACATAGGTCTGCCCTCATGGGGATTTATGCCCATAGTCACCGTGCCTGGCATACGTGCTGGCGACCGCAGTAGGTGTTGATTTTTTTTATGTTTGTACCAAACCATAAGGCAGACGGGCTACCTGATGGAAAGTAGTCACCGTCGCCTATGGACATCTGCATCGATAGAGGAGTCGCTAATGCATCGCCAGCTTTGAAGGAGAGCTCCTTTTGCACCTTTCTTGAAGAGCCCCATGTCATAGCGTTCCGGGAACACCTCAGGAGGAAGCCCATTCCACATCTTGCACGTTCGTGGCAGGAAAGATGATGTTACACAGGAAGACGCTGCTACCGCTGCTCTTGTGGATTTATTCCTTAGAAGCCTCCTATGACCTCCACGGAAAGAGAGGGAATGGTGCTATTCAAGATATATAATTGTTACATTTATGTATAAATTTTATAATAATGAAATTAAGTAGTTACTAAAAATATGTTACGAATTTTTTGTCTTTATTACAAGTATTTATATTTAGTAAACTTCGCTTCTCCTTTCACATGAATCATGATTACATTGAAGTATAAGCATTATTGACTTTGATTCTATCTTTGCAAAAGGTAAACATCAGCCTACCTTTTGCAAAGTTTATCATGGTAACCATGACATGTTTACAAATTTCTCTGATAGTTATCCCGATTTGCGCGTACGAGATTATCTGCAATATGGCCATGAACATATTTAAGCTCTTCGCACACTTGAACACTCAATCCTGTGATACTTCATGTTGCTGCGACTTTCATAATTTTATATCAACTTCTATAAACAAGATCGCATCATCATAGTATTCTAACGTGAGCACGTATGTAAGGCGTAGTCATACTCGATTAAGACTACTTCAGTATCCATGTGGACGATGTGCCTTATGTTAATGCTATGAAAAAGTGTTACAAAGATGCCGATTTGTCTCGGATCTTGCGGAGTTACTAATGGTCGTTCGTGAAGTGAGATAGAATCTGGTGCGATCGTGACGTGGCGCGCCCGCACACTCATGTTCCTAGAGGACATAAACCTCCTATCATGGTTATGTAATTCTCTGTAGAACTGCGTGGATAAGTCGTAAAGACCTTAAAAATAATCGCAACTATATACCGTGACAACTGGTTTTTAAACAGCTTAGGTCCGAGATTTGAATCTCAGGTATGCGTTTCTGGTTTATTTAAAGATATGTGTAATGTGTAAGTGTTATTAAATTATCGCTTGTTTCAACGGCGACGGAAAACTTCGTGACAAAGTGCAAGAAAATTACACACCTGACTTATTAAAAAAAAGATAATTATGGTATGTAAAGTCTACTAATTCACCCTTGTCCAACGTAATGAACTATTTCTTCAGACTGAGAGGAGACCCGTGCCCAGCAGTGGGACACTAATGATATGAATGTCGCCAACTCATAATTTGACTGAGTTGACGTCGAATATAGTACCAGAGCTTTCCAATTCTGCGGGTTTGTCCTGTTTAACACAATATTATATTTAATTTGTGACCAGCATCGAAGAAACCTATGCTTCTTACTGATGAATAAACACTCATTATTACGTAAAAATAAGCTTCATTTTAACGCCTCTATTATCGATTGCTTCTTTGGTATGTTATGGATGAGTGTCGATTATTTCGGACGGTACTTATTACGGCGACAATAATTGATGCTAATTCTGTTTGTTCCATCGTCGTCATTTGCCGTCGGAACAAATCATTTACAGTAAATTGTTTTAGATGTTCCTTGTCGAATGATGCAAACGGATTTTTGTTGCAAGTAAACCTTGTTCGATGAACTTAAGCTGAGATTACCCAGCCGTAGTGTTGTTTGTTAATGTTTAATTAACACATTAGATTCTGATCTCTCTAGGTTACTTCCAAGTAAATTCTGAGTAGGTGTATGTTCCGCACTGCATTATAAAATCTTTTAATTAATGGTAATACGATGTTATCTTAATTGTAATCTGATTCAGGGTTTTAATAAGAATTTTAAGACTGTAGGAATTTGTAACAGAAACATTTTTGCTATTAAGGAAATTTCAAACACCTTTGGAGTATTGTTATTATTCAAAATACGTTTGTCCAAATAACTTTGCAGGTCAATGGATAAGTTTAAAGTTATTTATATGGATTATTTGGTACTGGTTTTTGTATTCATGTATCCATGCAGTTCACAATATACACTGAAGTATGTAGTATGTACTGCTGATTAGATACAAAAAGACTGTGAGTTTAACTAATATTTTGTAGTCAATGTTGTCTACGTTTACAGGCAGACTCATATGTAGGTATATGAGGCGATGATCTTAGTCCTCGGGAGTAGCAAGGCATCTGTGATTGACTTCAGAGAGCCCTGTTATGTATGAAGTTACTTACTACTATGGGCTGTAGTAACCACTTATCATCAGGTGGACTGCATATTCGTTTGCTACTACTAAAAAACAGACAGATATCAGCATTAGGAGAAGATATAGCCATCATAAATTTAGTCGTCATTTTCTGTTCATACAGGATCCGAGCAAAACCTGGCGCATGGTCGGTGAACTGGTCCAGCTCCTACAACTGTCTGTGACAGCTACTGCACTCGCGTTGTACTATCTTATATACTGCTACATGCAATTGGTGTATTACACGCTGAGGAGCGCTCTATACTTTCATAATGCTGATGGGTACGTATTAGTTAACTTTCCGAATGGTAGAATCAGTACGGTTCGACCGGGGAAGTACTACCCTCACACCTATTTCTAGCGTGAAGCAGTACATGCACTTTGTTGGAAAGGTGTGGATGCCGGTTGACAAAAATACGAGGCGACCATCTTAGTCCTCAGGAGTGGCAACGTCTGTTATTGACTTCATGTAGAACCTCTGTTAGAGTGTTGGTTGCAATCAGCCATAGCAAAGACCGCTTACCATCAGGTGATATGTAGACTCATTTGCTCTTTATAATAAAACCTTTACTGTTCTTGAACTGAATAAGAAATTTTAATATGCTGTTGGGCTAAAATTGGGGCTAAGGACTGAATGTTAGAATTCACGCACCTTAAATAAAATGTGATCCGAAACAACGCGTTATGGAGCTACTTTCATGTTATCCTTAACTATTAAAATAAGGGATAAATTACTCGGAATTTAAGTCGGAAAGATTAAAAATATTAGTTGTTTTTGGCTCTACTTTTTCTGAAAGTACAATGGATTGCTTATAATAATGAATATTATACACTGTTATGATTTATGATAAAAAAATTATATAAAACATTGACGATTACAATAATAGTATTGACTCAACAATAGAATAAATATGTAAATACAAAATCAGAAAAAATATTGAAATAGTTATATTGAGAATATTACAACATATATTTGCCTCAAATTAAGAAAAGTTATTTTAATCCAGCGGAAAAAGCATGATAACTTTTTCTTTATTGAATAAAGACTGACAGTTCACTTACTGAAATTCAAATTGACTGACAAAAGTATTTTTAGTGAGATAATTTACTAAGTGAATCATCGCTACTGACAGGAGTTAGACACAAATACCAAAGATTTTCCAGTCTGAAAAGTCGACTTAGATTATTTAATTAGTCTGTAAAATGATTTTAGCGTGGGAAGCGCAAATTTGGCAAATTACATTTTAATGTAGGAAAGGAAAACGATTAAACCAAAATGAGAAAAAAAATCATTACTGTTCACATAGTAGATCTAACTATATTAAAAGCACAGCTCACTATAGTTAAGTGCGAATTCTAATTTGGTAGAATTTGTGAATGTTTTGGATGACTATTAAGAATTCAGAGAAAAACGGAACCTGTTGACGCAGGTATATCTTGCATTGAAGCAAATGATATTTTTATCATATAGAAATAGCAAACCAGCATGCACCTGATGCCGACCATGGTAATCAACCCCGACATCTGTAATCAACCCCGGTTAAGATCAGAAGTTTACATGAGGTTGGCCACAAATGCGTTGCTACGTCGAGGACTAATTTATGACCGCTGTTATTAGAAAGAAAAGATTGTGGAGGTTGTGCTGCTGGATTCGAATCACAAATGTTCTACCACCTTTAAAACAGTTTGATAACAAACTACAAAATTGATACTATTTTTGTAGATCGTCTTCCACTCATTATTATCCATAATGGGATATGGATGGATATTGTCCTACTGCAGGGCGTGGGTGTGTACTAATTTATATTTAAAGGTGTTATATTATAATTAGAATATAATGTTTTTTTTCAGGCCCATGAAGGTTACTATAGGCGTAGTAACTGTGACTTCTGTCATTGTGGGATTCAATTTAATAATTCGTATGGAACGGCTTATTGGAATATTTTATTAAAATTATTTTATATACTAAACGTTAATATGAAAATTTGTATCGTATATGACATGTAAAATTCATTTAAAGAGCTTAATTTGACTGGTCTTTGAATTTTGAATACTTTTGCTATTTTTTTAATAAATTACGTAAACTTGAGTTTGTTTTTTTCGCCTTATATGTTACACAAATAGTTTAACTTTTACGGCTCATTTAAATAAACAATCTTAAATTTCATCTTATTTAACGTAATATTCATATTTTATTTTTATATAAGTGCATATCTAATTGACTACTATAGGTCTACGTTAATTGGGAAAATAATGTAACCTAAAATGGTTAGGTTTATGATTTTATTAGTAACGTTACTGATGAAATAATTTCAAGAAATAAATAGAGAGGAATCGCAATTGAAAATAGACTTAAATGGAAACAAATTGAAGTGTAAGCTTTTTAACCGACTTCCTTCGGAAGAGAGGTTATATTTGTTAGGGTTTAATTGCTTGTTGACTTTGTTCATTGTCCGGACGCGATTATTCGGATTGACCGTAACGGCGGCGATTGCACCTGGACATTTCCTCGAATACTTTAGGAAGCTATTGAGGTCCGTGTAAGCTACTGAGCCGAGAACTACGTGAGGGAAACATTGGATTGGGGCATTTCACAGTCGAGAAGGCATGGTGGAGGCTGTGCAACCGCCACTTGTGAATCGGACGCCGACAGAGACGCGTGCGATACTAAATTGACGTTACCGCGAACTTGAACACGCGAACTTTGTGTTACCCGAAATAATTGAAACAGATGCCATATGTGTAGTGTGTACGTAAATGACAGTAGGACGTAAAAGTGCGTAAAAATACCGCTAAGTGTAACTATTTGTGCAAAATGATCTTTAAATTGAGGTAAGTTCAGTTTATTTTTATTTTTATTGTTTCCTTCGAAATCTGTTAGGGATATTTAGTATTTCTGTGATGGTTATATTATTTACTATTTGACTAACGGTTAAGTTTAATTATAGTTGAGCGTGTAATAACTGTGCGCTACGCTTTTTCAGATTACGTCTTAGTTACCGTTTCAGTTTAATCTTTTTGTAACATTCATTTATATAATAATTGTAAGGTGTCAGTGGGATATCTAGAACGTAATTATAATGTAGTATATTGTAGTAGTTATTATGTAGGAGGTTTCATATTTGTAGTACGTTTTATATATTACATATTCCTCGCATATGTGTAATGCGGGTTGCTTAGGAATCTATGTAAGAGTATTCATGGATAGATATACAACTATTTACCTTCCTACATATGTATATAAAAATAGTATAAATATTAACAGGATCAGACTTCTTATAGGAATGTATTCAATGGTTTACATATCTTAGGTAAATCTGGTCAGATAAAAATATATTTGAGTTTTAGGTAAAACGCATCTGTTTTACCTATCTAGACGTGCGCTCTCAAGTGAAAAATATGACCTAGAAATTTATTATATAGATAAACGTAATTAAATATTATATATTCATGGAGATGTAGTTGAAGATGGTTAGATTTGCGTTCGATGATATTACAAAATAATATTATATTTTGTAATTTATTACAACCACAGAACTATTTACTTACAAATGTCCATTGTATTATATAAAAAGCCATATTTATTTCGTTTCTTTGTTAAAGCAGCACTATAAAACGATTGAAGATTGCTTAGGAACTTTATGAGGCGGCATATATAGTGGTATATCTCAGAAGTAGAAATGTTCGTTTGAGCTTCAGATATAGTTCATATAAAAGATGTCCATGGGCTGCAGTAACCACTTTACTAGTGATGGTAAGTGGGCATGGATAGGATTAGATTTTTACCCGAGGCCGATCACAGAGGACCTACCTACCCCTAAGAAATAAGTTCGAACGTGTTTAAATCACTTTTCAAATGAGAATACGAAAGCTATTAACACTGTTGTTAGATTAGGCAGAAATAAGTGTGGCGGTGGCACCTCCGGATTCGAACCACGACGGATTTTGGCAGCATTGCCGACCCGAGGCTAAGTTTTAGGATAGAGCAAGCATCAATTTTGGCACTCCCTTGTTTGTCCCTATAGAAAAGAGATTGAAATCAAAATCAAAGCGTTTGGTTTCTTAGAATTCTTTTGATTCCTAAGGCGACCAGTGTCGCAGCGTGGGTTCATCTGGGTGGCCAGCTGGTCGAAGTTGAGGAGTTGATTTCGTCGCCAACCACTAAAAAATTTAAGTCGGCGAAAATAACAGGTCGCCTAATCCAGGGGTTCCCAACGTATCCGCCGCGGTGCCCTGGTGCGCCGTCGAATGTAAATAGGGGCGTAGTGAGACACATTGATTTGACTGAGAAGTTATTTAAATTATTGTTATAATAACTGAATATTTCATATTTATTGAGGTTGTTTTAATTATTATGTCTATCTATCTAACTTTTCTTTTAACTGAATCTAGAGTAGGGCGCGATGAGAAAATACTAAAGTTCTAAGTGCGCCGACACCTGTAAAATATTGGGAACTCCTGGATAATCTTTGATACCTATGTGTCTGTAGTATGACGAGCAAGAAAAGCTCGCAATATCTAAATATTCTGTCGCGTCCTAAATGTACCGCCTAGAGCGAAAATTGAATCTCAAAGATTATTCAACAGGATATACTGATTACGTATGTATAATATCAATTACGTATGTGTAATACCAAAAAGCATATTTTGTCGCCTGCAAAGGTGCTGGAGGCGCCCTTTGGGGCTTGGCGCTTGAAGTGGCCGCTCCGTACGGTACGGCCGGCCCTGTCAATACGCTTTACTACCCTGTCATTAAGCTTTACTACTTAACAACTCTAATGCTACTTCATTATCTACTTTGCTACTGTATGTAATGAGTTTTGGTTTTATTGAACTGTAACCTTACTTTAATACATAAAGTAGTCTATGAGTATTTAATTTATTAAATTAAATTTATTAACTGCATATGACTCTTATCGTACTTTCTGATATAGATATCGACAGAGTTCTTTTTAAAGGTTGGGATGAAATTTTCATGAGAAGAGTTTTGTTTTTTCATGTCATTATTGACATCTGTACCTTATAATGTGGTTTTAACGTTCTGTTCAATTACCTACGTAGGTATACTCATAAATATATCTAAGAACGTACCTGACAATGTTAACGTCTTTAAATGAAATGCCTATGTAGTGAACAACGCTTTAATTAACGTAACTTCGTTACGTTAATTAGAACATCAAATCAAGAGGGTACGCTCTTCCTAGGGTGTGTAGATTTAGTAGGTATATCAAAAATATTTGTAATCTGGAGTTGTTTAACAAAATAATGTTGTAAAGCCCTGATTTTTGATAAGTAGGTTCATAGACGGCGTCTACAGGAATCGATTTGTAACTTGCAGACGGTACACCATGAAAATTATGATTGTACTAGTTCTGTGACCCCGCTACGCATGATTGGAAGACGTTGGAAGACGTCTGTTACTTGCCAGAACGTCAAATAAAAATAATTTGGATACCACATAAAAGTCGAAGAATTAAACGCATAATGGACTACACGCTTGTTAAATTTCAAACCTCGATCGTGAATGGACTCTTTATAGATTAAGAAAGATATAAATCCTATCTCCATACGACTTAATGTGTTGTTTAAAACTATTACTTTTTACACAGATTAGACTTCCTTTTGAAAGTTATTGGTATGTTTCTGGTAATAAATATATTTGCTACGGTTTAGTAATAAAATAAACGGTTTAACAGAAAGAAATATTCCATAAGTTTAACAATATTTGTGTTTATTTAAAATGTTTTTTTTTTTATATATAGTCGTATATGATGATAGAATAAAATAAAATAAATTTTATATAAAATCTGATAGTATAGGTGCTTGTTAAAGTTTGTATAAGTATGTGTATGTGGGGATATGTAATGAATCCATAAGTTTATTCAGACTCGTGAGAAAAATAAATCAGAGACTAGATGACTAGCGACCACTGATTTTGGACTACTTCTAAGAGAGTTAGCAAAGGCTAACCTAGAACTACGCCTATGCATATGTGCAGTATAAGTCCCTAGTCACTTATAAGGATTTACTCTTGAACACAAGGGATTGATGTTATCCGTTCCGTCAACCCATTATTGTGCCACTGCTGGCACGAGTTTTCTCTCAGATTGAGATAGTTTCAGGCCATAGTCCACCGCGCTGGCCATCTGTGAATTGGTAGACTTCCCACACCTTTGAGAACTTTGTAATGAACTCTTAGGTGTGTTCTC
>DWLI01002316.1:0-13442 GCA_018249915.1 Cecropterus dorantes dorantes
GAATAAAATTTAGTGATCGAAACCTCGTTACGTTTTTGGTGCGCAACCTATTGTGCGTATCTTTCCTTTTCTGTTATTGTGACTATTAAGACGTTCGCAAAAAGGAAACACACCCTATGTATGCTGCACTGCAGCTTATTATAATTCAAATATAGATGTAACTCGTTAAAATTTGATTACTCATCTATAGATGTCATTGTTGGATTTTTTAATGTTTGCTCACATATCTTTATAGCTATGGGTTTTTTTTTTTTAATTTTAATATAATTTTATTGCACCTATTTAGGCAATGGTACTTAAGGAGTAAACTCCAGTCGTGCGGCGGAGCTGACATTCATTATTTTATTTTTTTTAGTAAAAAAATCGCAAACTTCATGTTGTCCACTTATTGGTGAGCTGTAACTGACGCCTATAATTGATCGTGAACCCCAGATTATTGTAAAGTCTTGAAGTCCAAATGGCCACAGACACGTTGCTACAAAAAAGAACAAGTTTGAATAGCAAGTAAACCATGTCTCCGTAACTACACTGGAAATATATACCTTACACTTCTTAAAAGTAAGTTTAGTTAACGACCCGAGAACGTCAGAAGGAAAGTAATGTTTTTCAAGCTAATGTATGTATGTCTGTCTGCTTCTTGGGCATGTTCTCCAGCCCAAATGGCTTGACGTACTGTACATGTTACGTAGCATTGGAATCGTCTCAATTGTCATTGTGACATAGACTATATAAATTTGAAATATAGCGTCTATGAACAGAAAAAAAGAAAGAAGGGAGGATTTATTATAACAATATGGGTATTGAATGAAAGCTGTAAAAGGAACCATTACACATTATATTACTACACTTTTTTATATGACAATTTTACCGCAACCTCTTAAAAGGCGTTAAATTAAATGAATCAGTTTTAACAAAGTTTAAGTTTAAGTTAAGTCAGATTTATTGATTCATAATATTGTCTTGTTTAAAGATTTATAAAAAATTGGATCGCAACCTTGTTGCTCTAAAGTATATTACGAACATCCGAAGGCTATTCAACACCAAACGTTCCGTCTATTCGTTTGACATTTCATTTCCATTAAAATCTCGTCGCACGCTGTGATTGAAAGCTACGCTCAAAGAAGTCATCAGTCCGTTTGAGATGCTCTACCATTCTTTCACACTTCGCTGTCTGGTGAGTGTTATTAGCTCTTTGATTTTGAACTCCGTTTTTGTCGGTTTTAGTTATACTAGCTTATTCTCACGGCGAGCTTACGCCATTTTTATGTTTAGCACGATATAAAGCATCCTTTATTCACCAAGCTCATAAAAATCCATGTACTAAATTTCAGACAAAACCAATCACGAGTTTTTGCGTAAACGAGTATCAAATATCTATTCATCCTCACATAATTTCGCTATAAATAATTAGAAAGATTTTTATAAAGGACCAATAAGTATTACCTCATATTCTAGAACGTGACTGTTTGAATACTATTTCAAGTTTTTATTTATATTTATCGTTTAAAAATTGTATTGTAGTAATCATATTTAAAGTTTCGAATAATCATATCTGATAGTGTTACACAAATAATACAATAGTTATCATATTTTATTCTCTCCGTCTCCGTCAACCCATTATTGTGCCACTGCTGGGCACGGGTCTTCTCTCAGATTGAGAGAGTTTGAGGTAATAGTCCACCGCGCTGGCCAAGTGCGAATTGGTAGACTTCACACACCTTTAAGAACTTTTTTTTAAAGAACTTTCGAATGTGTATGTTTTCTCACGATGATTTCCTTCACCATAAAGCAGTGATAATTAACTTCTAATACGCACATAATTTTGGAATCAGTGGTGTGTGCCTGGGATTCGAACCCCGGACTCCCGATCGAGAGCCCGAGTATCAACTATTCGGCTATTACTACTCATATTTTATTATCATACTGAAAATGTCAAAAACTGCTTTATCAAATTATAATTTCAATAACTTATTTTGATCGCTTTCGACTACATTGTACATATTTAAGGACTAATAACAGTTTATAATCGCTTTAACTTCAGCCTAAAAAACTAGCAAATCTTCAATTTTTGACATCAACTGATGAACATATAGTAACTGAGAAGGGCCGAAGATCGGGCCCAGTGGCGCGCCTTGAGAGAGCCCTGTATCCAGCAATGAGACGACGACTGAGACGGGTTGACGAAAATAGATGAACATTAAAATTGGTAAACTGTTACTAAAACTATTAGTATTTTATTTTCCTTCAACCATATTGTATTATATTACAAAATGTAAAATACCAGTCTATAATTGCTTAAAATTCAATCTAAAAACTATCAAAATATCTATTTTCGACAATCGTATCAACAGATTGACCTCAAAATTGGCAAACTGCTAGTAAAAGCGTTTGCCTGCGATTTTTTAATCTCCGTGGCAGTAATATACATTATTGTTTTTGGCTCTCGAAGTCTGAGATCATTCTGGTTCAGAGCCAGTACAATAAATTTGAATGCCCGTAAGAATTTTACTGAATCTGTTATCTTTATATCTGACACATATTCGAATATATGCAAGGAAAGCTGCGGGGCGGCTTCCTATAAATATAGTTCTAGTATGAATATATATTATGAATTGTTTCTTTTACAGGCGAAAAGTAATCGAGAACGATCCTTAAAATGTGGTTTTTCGACTATGTCATATAAGCTTTGATATAGTAGAAAATACAAAAATTGGTAAAAAATTACCCTTACAATTCTTATATCAAGGTGGTGGTTCGACTCCGAAAGCACCACTGCACACCTATTTCTGCCTCATAACAGCAGTGCATACTGCTGTGTTCTCGTCTGAAGGGTGTTTCCGAGGCATTTCATCTTAGTCATCAAGGGTAGCCACGCATCTGTGGCTAACCTTAGATGAGACTTTGGTCTTACCTAAGGTTGATAACAGATGTACTGGCGGCCATAGCCACTTGCCATCAGGTGGGCTGCATGAACAAATATTTTTAAATATTTTTTTTACACACAGGATGCGTTTTGCATTTGACCAAATCCAAAACTCTAAGGAATAGAAAAATGTTGGAAGCCCATATGGATAAAACCTTAAACAGTATAAGCAGTCTTTTTTCAAAGATGAAATACACTCTATTGCATCATCAGATAGTGTAGTAAGTAATTTATTATTACTTTCCCAGAACCCGATCCTTATAAGCCATCTAATTCATCTGATTAAGAAGCCCCATCAAAACAATTTCCTAAAAAGGCACGATATATCAGACGTTCCGTATCCGAGATACGAAATCTTGAAATACGCGTCTTTGATACCGACCTCTTATGAAATTGATAGAACCGCGAATTGGAATTTTCAGTTCAATATTTGTGATATATTTTCACTTGAGTCGTTGAAATATTAATGGAATCTCTCAAACTTTCCGGATTTATTCCGGCTAAGAACCAACGGGGAGGCGTTAGTATGAATAAACGGTGGATTAAAAACTACGCTAGAAAATTCCAACTGGGAGCATGAAAACAATAAATACTTGGCTAAGTAACCCGGAGTTTAGTAATTGGATCGATTTGTAGGTCAAAAAATGTTAAGCTGAACTAGTTAGTGAAGAAAAATAACAAGATTTGTTTGCGAGCAAATCTCGGCACTTTCTCAAACAAGCTGTAGGTTTTATTAAAACTGTGAATTCATCTTTGGTTGTGAATAATTCAGATTCTGACACAGACAGTCTTCGCTCTTTTGTTAATAAATTCACGCGTTTTTATTTATATATTCAAACATGCAATCTGTTGCTGAGGACTATCAATCTTTAATGAATAAACCGTTTTATTTACCTAATAGTAAAGTAAAAGGAATAGAACTCGTTGTTTTTCTACTTAAAGTGACATAATGGTTTTAAAACGTACTTTAAGGAACAGCGCACACGAAATTCGTAGGTGAGGTTAAAACTTATAGGCACAATCGTCATTGCAAACATAATTCACGAAAAATGAACAGCATTCAATCAGTAATTTGTTAAATACTGATTCGATATAACTTTAATCCCATCCGAAACAGATTAAATTTAACAGATCTGTCATCCGATTTCCTTTTGAACGGTTGCGAAAATTCGTTGATGGGTGCACAAAACAGATGTATAATATTTATTTATTCATTGATCTGAACAAATCTGGCAAAAAAATTAATGTGTTAAGTTTAAAGATTCGAAATAATTTGATTGTCTTAGTTTCTATAAACAATAAATTTCATAGTATAACAGATTTTCTTATAAACATTACCTCACATGCAACCGGAATCAAACACTAAAAAGTTATATTACTTTCGACGGTAAATCAAATAAAAGGTAAAGGATGCTATCACCTGTAACAGCCAGTAGCACCTCCGATGAAACGTCGGCAGGATGGCGGAGTGCACGTAGCAACCGTAAATGCACTGTGAACAAAACCATATGTAAGAGACGTAATGTAAAGTAAGTGGCACACATATTTCTTGAAAAGTCCTGAAAGAAGGTGAAGAACGGAAAGTTGTGGAGCGAATTTAGTTCGAGCCGGGAATTACCACCGTCACATCTATGTATTTCTAGCGTGAAGCTCCTGCGTTTCGTTGGAAGCCTATGGTTGCGGCTCACTTGTACATGAGGCGACCATCTCAGTCCTCGGGAGTAGCAACGCATCTGTGATTAACTTATTGACTTCAGATACAACCCCTGTACTGTTTGAAGTTGCGTTTAGATGTCTATAGGCGGCAGTAGCCTGCATGCATTTGCTTCTTGAATCTTATAAAAACACGAAAGGGAAAGAACGAAGTTATGGTTTGATAATCAGCAGAATAATCGCTGCCACGCTATCTGTTTTGTAATTGGGACAAAGTAACTGTGTTCCAGTGTCTGTGTTAGAGAATGATGATGAATGAAGAAATGAAGTATTATTCAATGTGACATCTTCTGAATAGCAAATAAATGTCTCTCCATCATCGCCCAAACGCCCAACGAACTGAAACCTACCAGAGCCTAAGACGACTATTTAAAGCAGAAATAGGTGAAGCTGTGGTGACTCTAAAATATTACCTCAATGAGTTAGTCCTTTTTTTTAAGTATTCATGTAATTTATTTAATAATTCATATCATTTTGGAATACTCTAACTTAACGACGAACATATGAATAAAGACCTTGAATAAGTTCTAAGAAAAGTTTCAGGAAGTACTGTCAAAAAATAAAGGCATCTTTATTGTGCGTATTGACTCTGAATAGACGAGAACTAGGGCATTGAAAGTGAGTCAAGCAAGCAAGACTTCAGAATAAATACAGTGTATGAATAAAGAGAATCATAGTTCTTGTTCCTGTATGTATTTTTCATGTTCAAGGCAAAGTTAACGGTTATCATCTGGTTCAATTTCAATATTTAAATATGTTTTACTACCCGTTCGCGCTAAGTTTGCCGCTGTAGACGTGACGTCATTCATGTAGTAGTGTCAGCAAAAAAAAAGTTTGAAAAATATATATTTATTTGTTGTCACGTATTAGATCCATCTTTCTAATAAAAATCTGTGAAATTAAATATCTTTTTTCACATATTACGGTATTTAAAAGGAACAGGATTTTTCTTCATTAAAAAATTCGTCATAATCTTTAACTTCATACGATGACAATCAGTTCGTTAAGTTTTTTCCTTGCCTATAGTTCTAATACGCAAAAAAAAAAAACAAATATCGCGAAAACTGAGCAATATTAAGTTGCAGCATAAGTATTAATTTCTCGCGTGTACGACGATTACGTTGCCTTCGATACTTTTACGGCGACTTAGAGGTGCGGTAGATGATTGTGAGGGGGGACGCGTATTCCTTTGACCGGTAAACTTAGCGCGGCAGTACATGTGAATTTTTAATAAGCATAACAACTGTTAATAAACATAACAACAACACAAAATGTCTAAGAAAATGCAGTAAAATATATAATACAAGATAGCATCACTGAGGGGGTTCTCATTGAGACAATCTTAAAAGAAGATAAAAAATGTGGACGTAAGAAGGTTGATGTATATTTATTTTGAATAAGAGATATATAAGGTCATATAGGTCCAAAATTATCGTTGTATATAGCTATATGTAAATGTAAAACAATAGTAATTCCTTCAAGTACACGCTACTGATGCACTATAAAGACACTTAACCCGAATTAAAAATAAGACAGATTAAAACAATTATCGTTTAGTTAATGTTTATGTTTATTAATAGTTAGTAAATACTGATTTACATATGTAAACTACATATTACTACATATGTGCATTGTAAATGATAGAAAAGTATACGAATGTTTAATAAATCACTGATTAGCTTTGCGACTAGTCTTTTAACAAAACCTGCTCTAGACTGTTTCATAACATAACATTTTTATCTATATTTAAGAACATTTTTACGTCTTCTTTTTATGTTATTTTACGTAAAACCTAACACTCTCTGAACTAGTCTTAAATCCCGTTCATTCTTCACCACTTATGACCAGAATATTTGATTTGCTCGCCAAGAGTTATAGAATCACAGGTAACCTAAATCTAGGCTAACCAGCTATAGGCAACGAGCTAACTTCATTACACCAAAAAGCCTCCGCGCAAACATTGGTGCGAGTTACAGGAGTGAATTTTGATTCAAGAATTGCTTTGAAAATTCGTCGCTGTGAAATTCTACATTGGTTTTATTTCGCAAGAATTGAATGCGACCTAGCGTGCATTACCCCAAGTAACCTCGGATAGGATTGATCTTACCAGGATCTGAGGGTGTTCATAAATAATTGCAACCCCTGAGGGTAAAACTCCTTGAAAAGGTGGTAGAACGCTTTGTGGTTCGATTCCGGGAGCATCACCGCCACATCTATTTCAAATAAAAGCAGTGTTATACGCTGCTGTGTTCTGGTCAGCAGGGTGTGGTAACATATACTATTGCGAGGCATTCCAACGTAGTCCTCAGGGGTAACAAAGCATCCAAAGCTAACCCCAGATAAGTCTGATCTTATGTACACTTACCATCAAGTGAACTGCATGCTCGTTTGCTACTTCGATATTATAAGAAAAGGAAAATGACAACACACTTCCAATCTAATAAAATACTGGCATGAGATTGTTGAAACGTACACTCTGATTCTATTAGAGGTGCTCTTTGGTTACTTCATAAGCATTGTAATTATATACGTTTTTAAACTAATATTATCGCAGAATTGATACATTTTAATATGTTACGGGTACTCACGATACGTGGTTTTTAAATCTTTTTGCCGACATTTCGACCCAGTTACATCGATCGTGGTCACGGCGAAGCTGTGGTGACGGCAAGAAACCGTTGGCACAGTTGAACAAGCACTAATGGTTGATTAACCTATCTACCCTACGTCTAGTTCCATTTCTTTTTTAGGTTCCATGTCACTATCATTATTGTAATTATGCCAACCATTGTGACCAGGTTAACTTCGTTGCACCAGAAATCCTATGAACGAACATTGGTGTGAGTTATAAAGTTAGAATTGCCCTGCATTCAAAATTCAACACGATAATTCTAAAATCGGAGAGTTCCGTTTTAAACTTTAGTTTTGCATTTCGTTTTGTAATAACTGAGAAAATGGAAATGTATTTGAATCTCATTATGAAGTAATATGGTTTTAGATAATGATAGTTCGAATAATAGATTTAAATGTTTAAATTCGTACATTTATATATTTTAGATGATCTTCTTGAAGTTTCTAAAATAACATTTAAGCTATTTAAAAAAGGAAGCCTATTTTTACTGCTTGTGATTTATCGAAATTAAATCATTGGAATTAATTATTTATATATTTATATTTAATGATTTAAAATATCACGCTTTTTAATAAATAAATTTTAATTTTCAATTAAAAAAAAAACAATCAAAAGAATATGAATACATAACTAAGCAATAAAAAAGCAAACAATTTGTAGCAAACAATGATATATATTATAAATGCAGCTTAGAGGTATCCGAAATAGTCCATCCCTATGGTAGCCCGCAATTAGTACCGAGCTAACTTTATTGCACCAAAAAGCCTCTGTGTAAATATTGGTTTGAGTGACGAAAGGTAGAGAGCCGAGCTTTTAATTTTAATCGAGATTAATTTCATAGAAATACTAATTACCAATGTATTTTCATAATGACTAAGTTCAATTAGTAAAACGAATTTCATTATCACCTTTTAATGTCAATAAACAAGTTAGTAAAATATATCGATATAGTTATAAATACCGATTTCATAAAATTTCATAAAGAGATATTATACTCCCAAATATCGATAAACATATACTTTGTAAGATATATTTGAAAAATAATACTAGCCTCAAAATTGGCTGAAATACTATCTTCTAATTTAATTAGTTAATCTATTAAATGGTCATATGCGTCTTAAAAACTACGCGCGTAATACATGTACGTGATATAACAGTACGCTCGAAAGCGCCATCTATACTCGCTAGGCGCTCACAACTTGGACACAGCGCTCCACTCAGCGGGCAGCGATGTATTGTATTATTCAGTACCGACGAGACCATGGCTGTATTGGTATGACTAGAAGCACGTGAGAAATTTCTGCTCGGGGCTGTGATCTTTTTTTTCAATCCATTCCGGCCGATAGAGGCACGTTTCCACAATGAACGATCCGTTTGGTACGTTACAAAGTTCTAACGGGCGATAGTTGGGGCATTTCGCACGCGTCGAATGTGAATTTTTGGCATATCAATGCCCCTGCTCTTTGTGGCGTTACATAAAAATGTGTAAAATGCCACGCGAGTATCCAAATTTTTTAAAGTTGGAAATTTTTGTTCAGCGCCGGATTTTATGATCGGAATACAATCGTAATCTGAATTCGGGAGAATGTACTGATATTGTAAGTTAGTGAAAGCTATTTCTGTCCATGTTAAAGTAACGAAAATAGAACAAGACTTACAAGATAACTGAAGGAAGGACTTACAAAAGTCGAATAATATCGATTTATTTTGTTTTAAATTACCTTTATGAACAAAAAGACAAAAAGAAAAAAACAAAGTATATATTCTTCAATTTATTAATTCTACTGCAACAATAAATAAAAGTAAAATCGTATATACAAGGCGATACTCACTTTAACGAACTTCAGTAAAATACCTCCCAATTCCTTTAACGGAACCTCGATAATGGACAATTCGGCTACATAGACTCGGCCACCAAAATTAGGCTATTATTGGTCCAATAAAAAACAGCACACGTAGAAACCCACTGCCCATTAGATTAAATGATCTACTGAATGGATAAAAGCCACGTGATTTAGGATAATAGAGACAAATGGAGAAAATAATTTTATACGTAAAACAGTAAGATATATAACAATTATTTATTTGCCAAAGCAACATCTAACTATACGTTCTTCAATAATAGAAGTGAATAAAAATATGGAAAGAAATAAATAGAACTTTTTGTTCTGATTCTGATGTTTATCTTTGATCGTGAGCATTTACTTCAGGTTTTCTGATATACTGTGCAATTTCTTCAAGAAAAGTTAAGAAATATTGGTATTAATGTTACAAAAAGATAATATCTACTAATTAAAAATAAAACAATTATATAATAGTTAGTTAATGGTGAAAATACAATCGTCCGTCAACCCTTTATTGTGCCACTGCTGGCATGGGTCTTCTCTCAGATTGAGAGAGTTTCAGGCCATAGTCCACCGCGCTGGCCAAGTGCGAATTGGTAGACTTCACACACCTTTGAGAACTTTTTAAAGAACTCTCGGATGTGTAGGTTTCCTCACGATGTTTTCCTCCACCGTAAAGCAGTGATAATTAACTTCTAAACGCACATAATTTTAGAAAAATCAGTGGTGAGTGCCTGAGATTCGAACCCCGGACTCCCGATCGAGAGCCGGAGTTACAACCATTCGGCTATCACTGCTAAAAATACAATAAATATTGAAAACTTACTTATGGTCAGGTTGTAACTTTGGCCAAATAAACAATAGTGGTAGTAATCATAAAGATTACTCGTACTTTACCCTATAAACAAACCTATATGAGTTTGAGGTTCGAATCCCAGACATGCACCAGTGGTTTGTCTAAGAATATTATGTGTATAACAAATTAATTATCACTGTTTTAGGGCGATTTTCCTTCGCTTCCTCGTAAGATAACCTACACACCTGAGAATTATTTAAATAAAAAGTTCTCAAAGGTGTGTGAAGTCTACCAATTTGTACTTGGCCAACGCTGTGGACTATCGCCTAAAACTCCCATGCCTAAAAGTGGGACAATAATGAGTTAGTGATGTTAGGCAAACCTAAAAAATGCATACTTTCCTCAATTCCAAAAATCATCCTACGAAGCACAATCTTATCTTGAAAACGAGTATTATGTTATTATCTATCGAGGGTATGCTCCTATTTATTCAGACAACCTTAAGTAGCGAGTAGGCAACTGAATTTAAACCGAATGGCGATTTTCTCAGACACCATTTAACCCAATAACCTCTTTGACTCCAGCAATACTGTGAAAATTTCACTAGCAAATAAATAATATATACCTTGCTCTGGAAAAGAAATACTGAAGATTTCACATACAGTTAAATGATAATAATATAACTAGATTTTTTTATAAAAAAAATATACCAAAAATAGTATTTGATTGACTGAAATTACGGTGTATGCTATAATTGTAGGTATTATTATTTATTCATAAGCATACTTTTTCATTTTTTTTATAGTATGGAGGTAGCAATCGAGCATGCAGCCCACCTGATGGTAAGTGGCTACTGCCGCTGATAGACATCTGTAATCAACCCTAGGTAAGATCAACGTCTCACCTAAGGTTAGCCAAAGATGCGTTGCTACCCCTGAGGACTAAAATGGAATGCCTCGGAAAAGTGTCTCCCTTACCACACTCTTCAGACCAGAACACAACAGCGCATAACACTAATTTATTAGGCAGAAATACGAGTAGGTGTGGTGGTAATGCTTTCGGAGTCGAACCACAAATAGTTTTACCACCTTCGAAAACATCAGGAAATTAATGCTTACTCAAAGATATATTTTTAGATATCACTAGCAAGATCAGGTGGAAGTGGAATGGAAGCTGGAACTTTGGGAAGGTGGTAAAACCTATTATGGTTCGGTTTCGAAAATAGCACCGCCATACTTATTTCCGTCGAATAACATCAGTGTTAGGCGCTGCTTTGTTTTGGTCTAAAGGTCTAAATATGTTTCCTTTACCACATGGTAAGGGATACTTATTTAATCGAGGCGCTCCATCTTAGTTCCGATGTAGCAACACATCTGTGGCCAACCTCCGTTAAGATTCTAATTTTATCTGGAGTTGATTACAGATGACCATGGATAGCAGGAGCCACTCACCATCAGGTAGACTGCATTCCATATTACAAAAAAAAAAAAATTCAAATCTGGACTTTGACTATAAATGGCATTTTATAAATACTAAAGCCAATTTAGTAGATTTAGTCACTAACATTTTTTTTTAATTGATACGTAATACATCAATTAAAAAAAAATGTTACAAATAAATTAAATAATCAGTAAGTCTCTTTGAGTTTAGTGGAGTTCGGGTATAATACGGGTGTAGGATTATTTTAGGTGTATACCTCGTGTATGCCTTTGCATATGGTATTTATTTATATTGGATTAGCACGCGACCCGCGTGGTACACCTGCGACCTCTGGAACCCGATTTTGATTTCAGGTTAGCCTGAAAAGTAAATGCTGATTTTACGTGTAGGTACCTATCCGGTCAATGCCTCTTTTTTAAGTAGATACAGGTAAACCAAGGTCTTCAAACCTTTCAAGCTTGACACCTGCTAATCTTCCAACAGAACCATAAAACATTTTATTAGATATTTAGTATCCAAGGAAACGGAGTTTGTTGATTGTCATAAAATGTAAATGGGTCGAATGAGAATAATTTACATGCCTACCTATTTTATTTAAAACATTTAAATTAAAATTTTGACTTGTATAGTTTAACGAGTAAATTTATAATTTAATAGACCTGTTTTTATTTTAATAGTCCTCTCTAATATCAGCAGTATCTTTCATTGGTAATCTTGCATTAGTAGTCTGAATGGTATGGTAAGGGAGATATACTTAAAAGAGGCTTTCCAACTTAGTCCTCAAAGGTAGCCACACATCTGTGGCTATCCTTAGGTAAAACGCAGATCATATCTGGGGGCAAGCCCATGGACATCTGTATGTCCAAGGAACTGCCGCCAATCGACACTTATACAATAATTATATATGATATATGGTTATAAATTTAGTACAAACTAATAATTAAAGGCTAAGAGTCAGGAACACTTGCAATTTCTTCAGTGACTACACTTTATCTCTTAAGCATCATTTCTCCTTACATCCAAGGAATAAGTGAAGCAAAAACAACTCTTGTAACATAACATACAGAGGCCATTAGCCCATAAGCCTAAATCGAGTATCTGTGCCACAGAATCATTTTTTCGAGACCGTTCGACCGCATTACCGGCTTTGGAAAAGGGATGTCCGGTCGTCAAACGTAGGGCTTAATTTACACAAGAAGAGCGAGACGGTCGAATGACCGAATGATTCATGGGTCCGCTCTTTGCGGTTTTGTAGGTCCATAAAATTGGAAGGAAGTTGTAAAAGGTATAATAATTTAAACCTATTCCGTTAATTTAGATTTGGTTAAAAAATGTATTTTGTAATAATATCAATAGTTTCAACGTAAATAATAATCTGTCTGTATATACATATTAACATTTGAGCAAAAACTTGAATTATGTTATGTAAAAAATGATATTGAGATACTGTAGTTTTTTTAGACATGTACGAAGGTACTAATGTCATATACACATGAAACAATATCGCCTAAATAGCCACCGTTGCTCTGTTGACAAAATGTAGTATGATATAATTATGTATGTATGTGTGTAAATGTAAAAGGAGATATAAATCATATTTCCCTTAAAAAAAACTTAAAAATCTGTAGAGGTGCAGCGGATCTTAAATTTTGTACTTAACTTGACTTGAAAAAAATAGCACGACTCTATCGTGCATTTTTTTATACTAGCTAGTCTCTCAATTTTTTTTATTAATATGAAAACACCAACTACTCCAACATTACCGAAAAAAGAAGTGCACTACGGATTTTTTTTCCTAATTTACGAATACAGATTTTAGTTTTTTCATACCTTTCACTAGTCACTTAATTTGTTTTTTTCAAAATAAAAGTACGAACTATATTTGCATTAAATGAAGTTATCTTACGTGTAAGTTTATACATTTTTGCAATAATATGCCATAAAATCAATTCAGATATTTTCAACATTTCCACACAAAAATAATGAAAAAGCATAGAATAGCATCTTCCATATATTTCGACTTCAATAAAATACATCTCGCGTACGCTCGTAACCTATGCTGGGACCTAATTCGGACGAAAATCAGATTGTGAG
>DWLI01002317.1:0-13442 GCA_018249915.1 Cecropterus dorantes dorantes
AAGGGGAGGATGGAGTCAATTAAGTGTGCCACGGTGTGAAAAGGGGGTGAGGAGGGTCCCAAATTATAATTTGAGAATTGTTTTTTTAATTTAATAATTTCTATGTATAAATTTGCTAAATGTTACATCACATTTTGAAGGGGGGTCTTGCTGTGACCTGTGACAAGGATGGGGGAGGGGTCTAAAAGTCGAGAACATCCTGTGACGTAATTTATGAATGGTCTCTTGAGAAGTAGTATTAAAAAGTTAAGCGTAAGTATTTTTTCATGAAACAAACATTCTATCACCTTACTTACTCAAGGAGTAGTAGTAAGTAGGTATAGGTATTTAGAATCTGTGATGTTTAATATTTACAAAGGTGGGTGCGAAAAATTATCCCTAGATATTAGTGTGTTTTTTTTTTTGACAGAGCCGTTAAGATGTCTATTAACTAAATAATGAAGACATTTAATAAACTAACGAGGGTGACGCGTGCCCACTTTCCTTACGTCTGAAAATCTGACAAGCTCGAGTAATTAATCTTTCCCAACTTTAACCGTTTAGTACTTATAGCCCCACCATGTAAACCGGCAGATTAACATTCATCCGTCATCAGAGATATGTGGCTTTTATCAATATCTGAAGAGCTTGAGTATTCTTATGTATCTAATTCTTATTTTTACATATTTGGAACTTTGTACTTTAAACTTCCCCCGTCAGTGAAGCGGTGAAGGTAAGTCATATAAATTTATTATTTTTTTTCTCTAAATATGGTAGAGACAAAAATATAAATTTATATGACAAAACAGTGCAAAATCCTACAGCGCTCGAGTAAATCCCAATTTAGCAGCGTGGGCTCCCATACATAAATAAGTATGGGATTTTATTTATTGTGCAAAATTCATAAAATAATAATATTTATATGTGTATAATCTTATAGTAATAGGGCATTTTCGCGACACGACTATTTTACTACATTCCTTGCAACAAAGTATATCAGCATCCTTTTGAAGGCCATTTTTCTGGGCTTTAGAAAAGTCTTCTGAACGTAAGAAAAGACGGAAATGTGAAACTTATTAAAACGTGCGTCCAATACTGCACACGAAGATTGACTTTTGGATCTCTAGTGTAACCCGCCGCTATTCGAGTATACTTAGATATACTTATGTATAACAAATTCGTAGCAAAAGAGACGTAAATCTAAATATTCTTGCGCTGGTATTTAGTGAGATCATAGCATCGTAAAACATTTATGGTTTGGTTTCCTTAGTGCGCCAAAACACAAAAATATCTTCAGTTGAGAGTTGCTACTATAGAATACAGACTTGTAAAGCTATGTAGAGTTAAGGAGTGCTGACGATACATACACGTAGTATTTCAGAATATAAAACAGAAAAAAATCTTAAGAAACTTTATACCGATTTTAAACTTACGTAGAGAAAATGGAAATGAAAGTTAAGGAATGGCAGCTATTAGATAATATGGATTTTGAAGATAGGTAATTTAGAGTTGGGGGGCTTGTACCTTAACACATGAAATCACGCCTGATTATGTATATATCTACATTTTGCCCTACACCACGTCTGTTTCAAACATAAACTCAGCTGGATCAAAGGTCGGTCACAGATGGTTTGCTCTGACAAATTTAGAACGCATGGTGTTAAAGAGCGTTCTAATATCCACACTGTTTAGTCTAAAGCACCCAAAACAGCATAGTTGCTGGGCTTGAAATAGTTGTGGCGGTGTTAGTTCCGCAGACATTCATTGTAGAGGTTGCATGTAGAACTATAAGTACTCTTTATAGAAAAAGCTTCAGACAAAATTAATTAATAAAAAAGGTATGTTTGAATTATGATTGTTAGATCACGGTCTTTAGTCTTACTTGCTAATAGCTAAATATTTAATATATTCACGTCTTAATAATTGAGTTTCCTGACGGATGGCTTTTACCATTTACTCGTACTCAAGGGTTACCATACCTATGCTCAGATTTTCTTCATATCTGATCGGTACAATAGATTTTTTACAACTATCCTTGTAAAACCTGTGATTCCTAGATATAGAAAACACACGAAAAATTTAATCATAAGAAATTAATTAACCCACTTTACATGAGAATTAACTCATAATTTGCTTTACATTTATTTTTATAGAAGTTTTGGCATATGTATTCCTTTCAGAAATGTCGTGCTATTTGGCATGGATTTCTGAGTTTCTGGCATCTATAATATCAAAGTAAGTAAAGATTTTTGCGATCTTTATGACTCTTTGATGACACTTGTTCTTTGATATAAAAACTGATTCTCCAATTTAATTCGCTACATGTAGAACATATATTCTTGGTAGACGCACTAACCTATTTAGCTTAGCCACATCTAAGAGAATTTATTAGATACAAAGAAGAAGACCAAACAGAAGCGACTTGAGGCGAGGACGGGGCACGGCTGCAGACTTTTCATCGACTTTAAAAATCATTTGAAGAAGGGATATGATACAAAATAAGTAGTAACACTCACGTCGCGTCTGTATATTTTATATGTAAATACTAATCTTACATTCGAGTTTAGACACATCACACGTCAACAACATAGTGTTGTCGTGAGATGTGTAAAATCTAGTCCAGAAGATATGACCTATCTCGTGAACTAGATATTATTTGCAAATAAAATATGTAGGTCGTTTTAGATTTATTAATATAAAAAATAAATTTAGCTAGTGCAACAATAAAAATCCAGATTCAGTATTTCCAATTCATGTTCCAAACGTCTCTACAAATTAGGTTACTATAGAAAACTTTACCCAGCAGACCATTAAAATGTCATGCAGCTATTTAAATATGAAAATAAAAATTGTATTTCGAAACGCAAGTAAATAGTATGTCATGAATATTCATAAATCAAAACTGAGACTAACCAGCTGTCTAAATAAAACTATTACAATAGTTACTTATCAACACCCGGATTGGCTGTATGTGATTACCATTTATTGCCTGAAAAATTAGGTACTTATAAGCAAAAGAAATTGATATTTTACATACCTAAAATACTTTACAAAATTAATCGTATTTACGTAGTTAAAGAAATCTTGTTTTATATCAAATTTCAAGCAGATGATTTACCTATCATTTTATTTCTATGTAGTCATTTTTAAATTAAAATGGTTAATGGTTTTTAATATTCCATGAGAATCATGCAAGTTAGTAAGCTTTTAGAATTATTACTTATTAGAAAGGCTAATTTCAGGTAGGTTAATATAAAAGCTTTAAATTGTGCAAAGAAAATAACAACATTTACCGTTTCAACTCGAAATTTAAACACTTATTACACTAAACAACACATATTTTATTACTTACGGCGTAAAAGGAACAAATCACAAAATTCCTTAAGGCACCCTTGCGCGCGCGCACGGCACGCTCGATGCCGTTAAATTTTAATATAAAAATATCCAGTCTCGTATCGAATCATAAAAATATAAATATTTTAGGATCGACCGCACGCGAGCACTAAGCCTCGTCTGCCCATTGACGTATTCGTTTCGAACTAAATTCGGTGCAGCGCACTATTCCGCGATTCTGTAAACATCAGAGCAGCGTTGACATGCGGCCGTTCTACACTGAACTGCCTCTCGTTCCCAACTCCTTCGCCCTCGTCTAGTTATCCACCAGGAACGGGAGGTTCGGAAGATCATTATAGATTGGTAACACCACTGACTTACAAACTAATACGCGCACTTCATGGAAACCTTACTCGGTTAGGATTAGAACCATTTTTGTGTCAACGAACCGCTTATCATAAGCGTGTACGCAATAAGTTCTGTTTTGGGCACACTGTGAGTCAGCCGCGATGAGGAAATGCGTGCAAGTTATAATTTCGGAGCGGCCGACATTGTTTAATGGTTTTATAAATCTAAACCGTACGCATTTCCTTCGGAAATCGCCAAATGGATAGCCATATACCATACGATTAAAGTCGACAATATATCTTCAACACAACTAGTTAAAAAAGTCTCTCTCGGACATTAAAATATTTTTGTATCTCGTACAGCAACAAGTAACGACATCTACGAACATTAAAGGTTTTGAATCATGCTTGTATACGAGTATATGGTCCCTGTTTACATGTTTTATGTAATTTTGTTAATGGAAACTAGTGTCCGACTGAAGCTTCGGTTTCGGCTTCAGCTTCGGTCACCTTCGGCCCAAAAAACCACCTTCGGCAAAAAAATTTGCTTCGGCCAAAATGGGCCGAAGTTTTAGCCGAAGCCGCAGGTTCCATCAAGCACCTATATTGAACGAACTATTACGGATACACGATACCGCGATGGAGATAGTAAAGTCCAAGGGTAAGTGAGAACTCCGTTGTGAGCTTGCGTCGCCAATTGTGTATGAAATTTACATATATGAACATAGATCTTGATCTACAAAACCAAACATCGATTAAATAAAAAATCGTAAAAATGCAGTTTTTGCCAATTTAGAATTGAATTCCTTATGGTTTTTTAACCTCCCGCTTCGGCTTCGGCCGAAGGTTGTGGCCATAACCAAACAATCGATTTCGGTTTCGGCTTCATCCAAAAATCGACCTTTGGTCGGAACTAATGGAAACCCTATAGAATAAGACCGATTCGAAACGTTTTAAATTGGAAACATTTCTCATTAAGAATTATGTTCGAAACATTAGCGGCATTCCTTGGAATTAAAGACAGAGAATAGGGTGATAGAATGTTAAGATATCCATTTTTATTCTACTTTAGTGTCTACTGAATCGTTTTTATCTCGATTTAGATAACTAATAATCACTTAACACCATACTAACAATTTTTATGTTTAGTACAGTGGTATATCTTAATATTTTTAGAACTTTTTCAAATGTAAGGCGCCGCGAATTGAGGGATAGATACCCTCATTATTATTTTTTGAGTTATAAAGCAGAACCGTATTATTGTTTATTTGGACCGGTGCGTTAAAGCAGATTCACTCAGGAGGAGCAGCGTTCAACACTTCGTTTGAACGGGGAAATACCATCGTCACACCTACCTATTTCTAGCGCAAAGCAGTTCTGCTTTCTGCTGAAGCGATTCTGAGTACGGGTGCTGGCTGTAGGTTCTTGTAGCATAATCCTCAAGAAATCCTTATCCTAATCCTTAAATCTGCGAATGAGTTCAGATAGCATGCTGTATTATATGGAGTTGTTTACAGGTGTCCATTGAAAGCAATAAACACTTACTATCATTGAATTTGAGAATATGAGCATTTGAGATATACAACAGGTAGCACTCCCATTTCATCAGATCATCATCATGATCATATGAAATCGCTTGCAGAAAGGGTATGGGCATCAGTAAAAACTTATTATCGAATGAGCTACACGGCACTTTGCCACATCTATATATTAGTAAAAACTAATATCTAACAGACTAATACACAATTATTCGAAATCTGAGATGAACCTAATGATATGGGGCTCTTTAGAAAGATCACCTTGAGTTGCTATGTTTATACGAGATGGAGAATATTTTCTATTAGGATTCCCATCAGCCACATTAAATAAATACAGTATACTTAAAAAACTTAACGAAATTATATCATCACATATAATGTACTCGTATTCTACTATCGCAGGTAAAAATTTGAGTAAGGGCATTTTTAGTGTCATGTAGATATGTATCCAAGTGTATATAGTTTCACTGCTTTCTGCGTTATATGACGGGAAAATTATGTTTAAATGATAGAATGCAAATGGCACGTATGTGGATCAAAATTCCACGCGGACACAAATTTCCATGCTAGAAAAAAGCTTTTACTGTCCTCAGGAACAAATCCACCAGACGCGCAGCAGTTATACAGCTTGAAACTATTGTTTCTAAAGAATAACCATAAATTCTGATATCTTCAACATGTATTTCATTTTGTAATTATTTACGACATCTGCATCATCCGGAATCTTACTTTTTACTAAATTATAAATGCGATTATAAATAGAAATATTTGTGAGGAAGTGTGTTTATTACTTTTTCATACAAAAAATACTGGTCGGATTTTAGTGAAATTTAGCACACAGATAATGTATAACTTGATTAACACATAGGATACTCATTACCCTGGTAAACGTGACCCAAACTGGCAGAAGCGCGGGAAGAAGCTAATAAATTCATAATCGCGAACTTGAACCACTCCGTCACGTATAGACGACGGAAGACTCTTATCTTCACTGGAGACTTCACCGGTGTTAGAAGTGCGGGCCCCACTATTGTTTCATTTGGAAAAAATCACACTCAACAGATTTAAATTTACGCATCAAAAGGAGTATAACTTCAATAACACAATACAACTTACTTATTATTTTCCAAAATAAATAGAAAAAAAATCACATTAATACTGGTATAAAATTGGTACAATAAAAATAAAACATAAAATACTAATCTATAGTATATTTATTGTCTATGTTACTTAACAATTAGAACTTACAAACAATTATTTCCAACTACTAGTCCAAATTCACGTGGTAACGGCATAATGTTTTTTTTTTTAAATATCATAACCAGTTGAATGACAGCTTGGCTGCAATTATGCCTTATATGTATGTCCCTCTGTTGGGAAAATTTTCCCCTCGGACTCCCGGAGCGTTCAACACCACGCTGCCTTAATACGACGACCCGCGAGGCGGAGCGGTCACCATCCTTCTCTGACGAGCAGTAGGTTCCGGATTCGATTCCCGGCCAGACAGACATCTGAATGATGAATTTAGGTTTCTATTCTGAGTCTGGGTGTTTATCTGTTCGTCTTTTTGTCCATGGCCCTCGCGACACAGAAGAATATCAATAGTACATAGCTATAAGTGTAGAAAGGGTGTTTTTTTAATACGTACGTGAAGTGCCAATCGGTGTAGCATGTTTTTAAACTTTTCATAACGCTTCCCATGAGGCAAACATTGCGCGGTGACCAACCGTGCTCCGACAGTTTCTGTTCGGAGTTTCTATATATACAGAATGTTGAGAAAACTCCGACAGCGTGTTTCAGAATACAGTGGCGCCATCTCTTGATGAGTAGCGGGAAGTGGCCACAATCTTATGATAAAAATCGAAATCGATCGCTTAACAGAGAACAGGCTTGAAAATTTACCACCATCAGAATCGTTGTAAGGAAAGAAGTTGGGCGTCTCAACGAAACGAAGCGATCCCGGACTCTTATACGCTAAAATTATTATAAATGCAACAGTGGCATACTTAAGCACTGTTTGCGTCGGGAAACTGTTGCTAACTAAAACCAATCTTTTAAACGAAACTGTATTTTCTCCGCAGTTTAACTAAACGTTTGAGCGACTGTCATTTCGCGTTTCTGAGTGCTTCCACCGCTGAATCCAGTTGCAGCCCCTCCATGATGTAGAGTAGATTCTCCACTGACGCGTCTTCATCGTCATCGAACCAGAGTTGGAGCATGTTCTTGGCTCTGGCTGGTTCTGTTGCATTCTCAGTTTCAAAGAATTCAATTTCGTCGGGTTTGTAGCCGAGTTTCGTCGCCAGCCGTTTCCAATCGGCCAGTTTCTCTGCGACCGCGTCCAGTTGGGTCGCCGTAATCATTGTCACGTTCGATCTCGCTGTTTTGTCGTCATCTTCGCCTACGTTCGTCGTGTCTGGCACCTGGGAACATATTTTTATTCCTTACAAGATTGTAAAGTTACAGATGTAACTTTACAACAATTTGAATATACGAAAGTTAAAAGTTACTTTTAATATGTAAAATCATAGAAGATTTTACACTTATTTAGAATATACCACAAAATATTGTATTGAAGTGAATAATAAAAGAACGGCTCGTTGTCGCTAAAACGCAATATCTTCTAAAATATATTAATATGATGAGGTCATTAGGGTTATTTATAAAAGTGCTTTTTCGTGATTTATGTCGTGATACTTACATACATACATTTTAAAATATCTTAATAATCTTAGTTCACACACCTGTTCAATATCATTGGCATCACCCTCCTTCATAAGATCAGCTTCCATCTGTTCTTCTGAGATTTCTTCTTCAGCTGACTCCTGGAAATTATTAACCAATTAATATTTAATTCATTACAATACGTAATTAACAAAAAATGGATACATAAGACAAATAATAAAGTCAAGTCAGTCTAAGGTTTATTATGAACACTCATAAAGAGGCCTATACACTTGACCAGCACTTGATCTTGAAAGGCTGATAGATGGATGGATTTTGATATGATAATGTCTAACAATATTTAATCCAGAAAATGAACAGTAACAGTTAACAATATGGTGTCCATGTCAATGAAAAAAAAATCTTTTAATTTTTTTTCCAGGATTCTACATGTACTTTAAACGACAATGGTTACTTAGTAATGACTTAAAATAGAATATACCTGTTTCATAGGCTTATCGTTGGAGCTCCCTGAGGAGTCCCCGTTGGTGTTGCTGGCCACCGCGTTCGCTGCCACCTCGCGCGATATACGTTTCACCTGGTTACAGAAAGTATATTAAGTTGTTAAACGCCGCAAAATGTATAACAAAGTGTTTTTTAAATTCTAAAAAAAAAATGAGTTAGTTTATTTGGAGAATGATGAAATTTTGCAGCTATAATGGGAATTGATCACATCCAAACTGATACATTTTTAAGATTTAGGCAAACGGCTCGTCACGAAAGCATAATCGTACATCATGCTTGAATGCAGGTATGCAGGTAGGTATGTATCATGGAAGGTTTAGCGGGCCCTGACATCCCCTTTGAAATAGGCGTGAAAAAGTAACACTTCAAATTGAAATATCTTTTTTGCTCCTTCCTCTCTCGAGAAGACGAACATGCGCTAAGTTATTATTTTAGTGTAGTATGAGTGTAGATGCGTGTTTGTTTGTTCCCGCCCATCTTTCCTCCTCACCTATCACCCAAGAACCATAGATGCGTACTGAGACCCTGACGCGTGCGCACCGCCGCAGCAGCAGCAGTAGCAGGGTGCGGACAGGTGGTCGTAACTCACCATGTCGTCGAGGTAGTCGGGCAGGCGGCCGATGGGGTTGTTGGTGTGCACGAAGAACTGCGGGCTGCGGCGCACCAGCAGGCGCAGCGCGCGCCAGCCCCAGCCGCCCGAGCGCGTGCGCACCGCCGCGCCGCACAGCATGTACGACTCTGTCAACACGGACGTTCAGAACATGCTACACTCGTAGACCCGCACTAGGATTTTCTATGGACACGCAAGCACGAATTTACAAACACCTAGACCCAGAACAGAAATCTAAACTCATCATCCAGATGTCTGTCTGGCCGGGGATTGAACCCGGAACCCACTGCGTGTCAAACCGGTATGGTGACCGCTCTGTCAGGTGGGTCGACGTCGCGGAACATTACATATCAAATGTGGTAGAACTACATGGTTCCACTCCGGAACCACAACCGCACCTACTTCTGCTTAATAACAGCAGTGTTATGTACTACTGTGCTCTGATCTGAAAGGTATGGTAAGGGATATATACTTATCCGAAGTATTCCAACTTAGCCCTCAGAGGTATCAAAGAGTCTGAGGCTAACCTCAGATAAAATGTTGATCTTATATAGATTTGATTACAGATGTCCATGAGGAGCAGTTACCACTTACTATCCGGTGGACTGCATGCTCATTTGCTACTTTCATATTTAAATATATATATATATTGTACATATGGATATAAATATATAAATCGATGACCAACAAGGAGAGGTCACCATACCAATCTGACACGAAAAGGGTTCTCAGTTCGTTCCCCAATGTAGAGACATTTGACTGATAAATTAGGTATTTCTGTTCTGGGTCTGGTTAAATGTCTATTTGTCTTTATGTATCCTTAGCACACATGTAACAAATTGTAGAGTAAGCATGGTTATTAGTAACTATACCTAATAGTTTTATCTTATTTACATACCTAATGATGGCATAAAATCTCGCTCCTTCGTGCGACACGCGGCGAGATTGTCTGGACACAAATTCCAGAGCTTCGTCAATTCGTTGCTGAAAAATAAAAATATGTGTGACATAATTATATGTTTATTACACAGAAATGTGCATAAAAGGATGTAAAGAATCTCGTGGGTAATATCAAGGGCGTCGTCAGCCAGTGACCCAGCGGAAGGTAATTGGAAATTGAACCTTACATGATTTGAATATGCCCTATAATAGCATTTTGAGGGATGTGGTAAGGAAGAGAAGCATTCCAATTTCATTTTTCTTAGTCCTCAGGGGTAGCAACACATCTATGTGTGTGGCTAACTTTAGGTTAGACTTTGAACTTACCTAGGGTTGATTACAAATTTCCATGGGCGGCAGTAGCCACTTACCATCAGGTGGGCTGCATGCTCTTTTGCTACTTGAATGCTATAAAAAAAAAGAAAAAGAAAAAAATCTTAAAAATTATATGCTACTAAATAGAACATACTTTCCCATAAAGAACTTGTTTTGTTCTTCGTATTCCTGTATGATGTCGCCAACTGGCCGCCTCCTCTTCCTAGTCTTCCTAACTTCGTCATTGTCCACTTGTACTGGTGGTTTTGGCTTCTGAAATTCTGTTTAAAAAAATCTTTCTTTAATAAAAACAGGTTTTATGTTCAAAGGCCTCACTCTTAGCATAGGCGAGAAAAAAAAATCTTAGGACAAATTCACATTTCGACAAATTTTGTTGGCTAATAATTCCATCATTATACCCCTTTAACATAAGATGAAAATTAAAGATACAGCGGTATTTTTTTACATCATAATATTTCATTTCTGCAGATATTGTTAAGGCATGGTTCATACTTTTTTGAATTAATTTACTGAATGTTTTTAGGCATTGTAAATGGTTGGCTTACCAGCTTAACTTACATGTACTTTTCAGGATAGCCAGACTTATCAAACTAGTAGTAATCTTTGCCATTGTTAGAAAAATTGCAATAAAGCTGAGAATGTAGAATAAATGGCAACATTGAGTGCACTTTGTTCTGTTTTTACAGTTAATTATATTTTCTTACACTACCACGGGATCAGAAAACAACCTCAAAAGAAAATGTATTTGTGTTTCTATTAAATAAGTTTTCTCACCTGGACACCCATCATTCTTCCAGTTGTTCCAATGCTCTTCCCTTTTCAATATGCACTTGACACACTCTGCAAATCCACGTCCATTAGGCGGTGTCTCCCCGAGCAGCCGATAAATTAGTGCTGTGGTTTCTTTTACCCACTCTTGTTGGTCGGATTTTAATTCCTGAGATTCCCTGCAAGATACACTCATATACATAAAGTTTACTGGGTACGGTTTTTTATTAATATATGGTATATGCTGATTTTTACACTGTGAATGATCGATAAAGGTAAGTAGTGAGTGGTGGAGTCAGAAGTTGGATGGGTGACTGCTAGTGGGTAAACATGTATGTTCCTGTTCTTTAGAAAGTTCATTTGCATGCAATTATTTGGCCCTGTTATAAGCCTTTTGGCCAGATTGAAGTATTCAGCAGGTTCTATTTTGTCCCTGTACAATTATTATAACATTACAATGGGTTAGGAGTTACCCCATAGTTCCTTCCATTGTTGTGCATGACCACTAAATTTATATACAATAGCATATTTACAAATAAGTAATTTGATAAGCAACTTTATATGTAAATATTAGTATAGATAACAAGAAATTAAACTTACGTCTTAAATTTAACAGTAGATGTTAAATACTGGAACAGTATCAGAAACTGTATCAGCACACATCGTCTGAAGTTTGAATCCGACAACTGCAATTCTAGAAGCTTTTGATTAGTTAGAAACTTGGCAAAGTAGTGCTGCTCCTTGCTCGACTCTTGCATCTCAACATCCGAACTAACTGGCTTCAATCTGTTCAGCTTAGACTTCTGTAACTCGACAGCTTCCAGCTTGTAAGATGAGAATGCTGACAGAACACTGCCTGAATGCTGTAAAAAAATCCAGATGATTACTATTTTGTTTTATAGAAATAAATTAGTAAATAAAGTAGCAAATAAGCATGCATTTCACCCAGGTGTAAGAAGTCATTGCCACCCATACACATATGTAAGCAAAGTTATAATGAACACAGGTTCTATCAGAAGTCAAACACCGATACTTAGACAAAGTACTGGAATATTTTTAATAAGTTCCAATCTGTAATTTAACATCCATGTAAAATTTTGATGTCAAGTCATTGTTAATTTAAAATTATAACATAACATAGATTTGTATTTGAAATAAATGAGCATTTTTGATTCTAATAATAAAAACCAATATACAATGCTTACCGCTACAAATGTTTTCCACTGTATTTTGTTATAGCATGAGGTTGGATTACGAAAAAAGTCTTGTAAACTCCAAAACCGGCAGTAGAGGTTATAATCAATGTTCAGCTTACTTTTCTGGTCGTCTATTACCATTTCTTCATCTAGTGCATCCTTCAGAGTACTTGAATTATCACCTCCGAATTCTGTTACATTTTCCAAATTAAATTCTGACACAATGTTCAGTCCAGAGCGTTCGGAAAATGGAAAGAATTTCGCTAAAAACAAGAGAATTCTGCCACAGAAAACTGTGTTTTGGGAGCGGGAAAGTCTGCGCAATAAATCGTTGCACATTCTCAATAGGTTGTTCTTACAAGCAATGAAGAATAGGTCTTCTCGCCAAATGTTTACGCCGTTCTCGACGTATGTGAACATTTTCTCACATTTATTTAGCGTTAACGCATCGAAAATGTCTCCGAGTAATACAACAGGCATTGTGGGAGTCACCATCTGTCGTCTACACGATTCTATGCAAAAACAAATGAAGTTTTCCAGAGTACTCGCTTCTTCTACCAAGAGTTCCAACAGTTTGTCCCTGAAAGCTTGGTCCATTGCAGCTTTTCGGTCGGTTTCATTCGTGTTCTTGGAAAAGGAATCGAGCAAATCGATATTGTTTGTCGCGAATGCTTTGGATAGTACATCCTAAAACAAAGTTAACCACATTCATTTGATTATAAAGAATATATCTAAAGTTAAGACTACAAACAGTATTTACCTTGTACTTCGCCCGTAGTTCTTCAAATCCCATTTTGTCAGTCATGTTTGAAGTGTGTGTTAAATACAATAATATTGATGTGCAGAAACTTATAGTTAAATTTTATTTTAAAAAAAGAAATTTAGCGGCACCACATGAATTCACAAAACGCCATCATTTAATTTAGATTCTGTTCGCTTGATTAATTTGAGTTGTCAATTTGATTGTCAAATTGCTTCTAAAACTTGATAGGTATAATACTGTGTTACCTATTTAAAAATACATTATTTTCTAAAAAAAAAAACAAGTTTTCTAAACGATATGTTTTGAGTTATGTCATAAAATAAGCAACAAAGTGCCTAAAACATTTTTTTGTTACGAAATCATAATAATTTCTTCCTCAATTGCTCTAGTGTTTGCGATCATTCATAATCATGAATCCTTTTTTTGGCATTATTTTTCACTGTTACT
>DWLI01002318.1:0-13442 GCA_018249915.1 Cecropterus dorantes dorantes
CAGGTAGTAGAGCCAGTGTAGTTCAACCGGGGAAGTACTGCCACACCTATTTATAGCGTGAAACAGTTCTTGCGTTTCGCTAGAAGGGTTTGGTTGCCGGTTTTCTTCTATATGAGGCGACTGTTTCAGGCCCCGAGAGTCGCAACGCATCTGTGATTAACTTCAGATAGAACCCCAATTCTATATGATGTTGGTTACAGATCCCATGGGCGGTAGTACCCACTTACCATCATGTGGACTGCATGCTCGTTTGCTACTTCAGACTAATAAAAAAAAATAAAGTTTCGCGTGTTTGTCCATCGCATTTACTGCCAAAAAATTTGAAGCATTAAGAATAACTAATATATTAGTGTATTTTTGTAAATTGAGTAAAACAAAAAATACTGAATTGTATTTATAGAGTTGAGATATATTCTCAACTCTTTAAATATATTATATATATTAAAAATATATTCTCTAGCTCTCTTAACTCAAACTATAAGTTAAGAGAGTAAAGAGACGTAGCAAATATAGGATAAATATTACCTCAACTTGTAATTGTAAAGTATTTAAAAAGTTGTATTTAAAAACTCCTAGTTTGTAGCTTCAGGTAATATTTACTCTATTAGAGGTATTACAATTTTAAGTCTCAAGTAACATTGTTTAACAGCGCTAACGTAGAGTATTTCAAAAATTGTTGCATGTAACAACCAACATACAACAATTTTTGAAATACTCAACAATATATAAGTATACAATTTCCCATATGTTTATGTTTATTGATGTTGCAATTGTCGTGTTCCTGTTTGTTTTTTAATTCGAGTAAAACCGAGAACACTTCTAGTGTACAATAAAATATGCGTTGATGTTTCTGCTCCGACCAACTAAAATAAAATTTTATTAAATTTCTACGAGTAAATAAAATAAAATTTTGATTTAAGGTTCTATTTATAATAATACAATGTTAGTACAGGAATATACATGTTTTCTACTGTATCTTATTAAACTAAACTTATATTTTATTAAAAATCATTTGTTACAGTATAATAAGCATTTAATTATAATAAAAGCCACCATAATATTGTGATGACTGAACCTGAAAAACCTTACTAACCTGAAAATATTTTTGTACGCCTGTACAAGGTAAGTAGATCAAATTGCACTGTATTTCTTCATCTTGTTACTGACCATATTTAACAAAATAATATCATATAATATAATCTTAAAAAAAGTCATGTTCCGGTTCTGGGTTTGATCCCGCCCAGACAGACATCTGAATGATGAATGTAGATTTCTGTTTTAAGTCTGAATGTTTGTGTATTAGTCGTTGTGTATGTTTATGGCTGTCACGACACAAGCAAAAATGCTGGTATGGGGCTATGATTGTAGAAAGGGTTATAAAGTTGATATTATCCGAGCAATTTGTCTTGTGAACTATTTTTGTTAGATATTGCGGGCCTAAAATGGCGCATCTGTTGTTGAGAGTACCCATGTGCTCACCTAAACCTGGTAAAGTGGGAAGTTTATGCATTTGTCAGAGTTCTTAGTTTCCAGCACCAAGCAGGCGTTCACGTGTGGTAAAGTTTCCGAGAGCCAAGTTACTTGACTAAGTCCTTAGTTGTTCTTACGAGTTACGATGTGCGCCTGCCTTGCATTCTGCGGGTGTTGAGCGGATCAATAGCTTTCATTTCTACTTGAATTCTGAATAGTTGGAAGTTCACATGATATTGTAGGTACGTTGTCAAGTATCTTTAACTAAAGTCGAAACTTCGTAGTCGAGTATCGTTATTATATTCTCAAATTTCCACACTACGTAATATTACAACGGAACATAATATTTTTTTAAATCCCTTTTAAAGTATTTTAGATCGGGGATGTTATGGATATAATATTTCGTATCTGGATACGGATATAGGATTACTATACCGGTTTCAAATATGTTTGCAAATATGTAGTTATTTGAGATTATCCGTTAGTTTCGATTTCGCGAATTATTTAAAAAATATATTTATTGTAAAATTAAAATAGTGTTCTATTTCTATGTTTGTATGTGTAACAATTATAAGTACTTAATCAAGTTTAAGTGTTATTTACTAAAACAAAAAACAAAAACATGTCTCGAAACGTATGCGAAATTATCCAAAACTTTAATATCGGATACGGTTACAGATTTTTTTATCGGATATCCGATAGTTTCGGTTACAGTTACGAAGCTCCATAACAACCTTGCTATAAATACAGCCAACATTTTTACCGAAATTGAAGATTTTAAATCTTCAATCCTGAATTAAACCAAACCTATTCATATCAAATGCTACCGCATTTAGTCCTCTTATAGTTAAAATCCGCCATCTCTACCAAAACTTATTACATAGCATACCACGTTCAATCTATAAAGTGTTCTATCACATTAATCAATTAAATATAAAATGAATGCAAAAAATATGTGTGTGTGCAATTCACACGCAGCAGAACTGAAACTTCGGAAAATTAACCTACGAGAGAGCGAGATGGATATGGATAATAGCTATGTTTTTTTTATCAATTAACTAACTATGACCTTACCGGTCACGGCACCGGTCTGTCGCGTAGTGGGTTCCGGGTTCGATTATCCGCCAGACAAATATCTGAATGATGAGTTTAGATTTCTGTCCTGGCTCTGGGGGTTTGTGTATTCGTCTTTGTGTGTCCATGGCACCCGCGACACAGGAGAAAATCCTACTGCGGTGTTATGAGTGTAGAAAGCGTGTGTTTAACTGCAGCCTGTATTGATAATTTTATTTCGCATTAACTAATCTTGAGCCCTTATACAAGCTATAAAGTAAAATCGTAAGCGTGATTCAGAAAGGGGTATAGCGCCCTCTAGTTATAGCGCCGATAATTGTTTTTGTAACGTATCATTGAGTTTTAAATCACAACAATTCTAAAGAAGTTTTACTTGTCGATATTGTGCGCACGTCCATATGATACTATTTAAAGTTTCAAAAAGGCTTCATTCGGGTCCAACAATATGTTGGAAACTCTCCCGGCATCCTACAAAGCCTCTGGAGGATAATGGCACCAAGTCTTTTAATTATGTCTAAACTCTTTGGCGCCAAATTAAATTCCAGACACCGCTCCCAAGCCGTTCGTCCGTTCCCTCTCAAAAAAGGGATTACGTTAAAATTCCCTATTCACATTTTTTTTGGGGCTGGAGTCCTTTTCTGTCGTTCGGATTTTTATATTAATTTAGTAATGATTAGAATATTTTGCAAATTCTCCACTTCAGAAGTTATTTTTGCCTCGGAGTGGAACATATTTTGAAGTTCATATATCATATCCTTTCACATACCAAGCTACGAGTATATATAATTTACACAGCACAGCACATATATAATTTGAGAACAACTAGGTTCACTCTGTCATATTTTCCATTACAGTTAATATATTTGATAAAATGAATGTCTATTATGTATAAAAAATCGAAAATTCAGAAGTGCATGCCTGGAATCTAAATGGAAGTGCCCGGAATAATTACAACTAAATGATTCCTGCGCTGTGTGGTCTCGGTTTTGAATAGGACTACTTCCTCTTTTTTGTGGATGTCGTAGTTAGTCGGGGAAAGGGTCAAAATCTAGGAGATAAGCAATGTTTTCTTGCGTAATACAAATTTCCACTGCAGTTACCAACACGCATGACAGTGATGATAATTGGCAAAAACCCCAATTAAGTAGGAATATGTCCAGCAATGGACTTAAAATAATCAATATTAAAGCAGCAAACAAGCTTGCGGTCCATCTAATGGTAAGTGGTTTCTGTCGCCTATAAACTTCTGTAATCAACCCCACATAAGATTTAACTCATACCTGAGATTGACTATACTTGCGTTGCTACTATTGTACTTCAGAGGGCTAAGTTGAAACGCCTCGGATAAGTATGTCTCCCTTTCCATGCCCTTCAGACCAAAACACAGCAGCCCTTAACACTGCTTTTATTAGGCTGAAATTGGTGCAGATAGACGATTACTGCGAAAATGTAAGTGTAAGATTATATGATATTGTCGGTTGAGGTCGAAAAAGGGCTCCGGTATCCCCTGCATGTCGCAAGGGTCAAAAAGGAGGTTTCTGGGGTTGCTAGGGGCAAGAATGGGTACACGCACCGTTCAGCCAAGCGACCCCGAAAAGGACGGTGGCATGTGAGGTTGCATGTCGTCGTAAACACCAGAATTTACGGTGAGCGATAGTGCTTACCCGGAAAGAGCCCGAAAGGGCAAAGAAGATATCACAAAAACTAGGAGTATATCACTGGTAGTTTTCAAATAACTGTATTTTAATCGTCACCGAGTCATAAGCTTTAACTTATAACTGCAGTAAATTTCTCACAAGCGACGGGTTCTGGGTATTAAATTTCTTCGCTCGTTTGTTTCGCTTCAAATAAGCTCCGTTTTCGCTTGCAGGCCGTTATTGTGGAGTTAATGCTGACGTTGACAGTTCTTTTGTAATTAGTTGAAAAAATTATGTTGCTACTGTAGTTGGCTGTCTAGTTTTTTAGCAATTTTGCAATTTAAAAATGTTTCCCTCTTTTGGTTAGTCTACTTAGCGGAGTGTAATTTACGGGGTTATTTTGTTAAATTTTGTTAGGTTATGTCATATTAGGACCTTACTATTTAGGCTCTTTTACGGTGTTATAATAAATATACTTATACGGGATCAAATTTTACGATCAGAGAGAGGAGAAATCACATAGATTCCTCTGGAGGATTTGTATCGTAGTACGTTATCAAATCGTATCTGCGACGTTATAATGAACCGGATGTAAAATGAACACCTTTACAAAGGAACTTTACTGATATGTGCATTGCCTAATGACCATACACGTATCAAAATGATAGAGTTTTGGATAATCCCTACATCATAATATGTGAAGTCTATATGTTATAGTGGCAGAGTAATGTTAATTTGTTCTATGATAAGTAATCTTAGGAGAACAAAACTCTCGTTGCCATCCTTCATGTTTTCTACGGCCGTTTGATGGTTTACGGCGGAGCCAAAGAACAGATCCACCGCTGGGTGTGCGAGGTCGATGCCTGTAAGGCGTGGAAAGCTTTGCAGGTGTCGGCTTACGCATGCCCATGGGCCCTGGGTGGCGGTCTCGGGGTTGGTCCGTCGCCCTGCGGATGGGGCCCTTGGAGGTAAGGCGCGCCTTTGTGTTTTCTGGCGCGCCTTGCTGTTGGAACTCCATGCTCCACGTGAGAGGGCTGCGGGAGCGACCAGGCACCGGTGAGTTCGCGGATGGTTGCAAAAGCGTTCCTGTGTTCCCGCCGTACGGTGCAAGGAGAAAACACAGTGGGGGCTTAACCGGTAAGAGTCCGGCATAACCCAGCTGCTTCCCCGAGCGGCTGGGTATCCATGACGATTAGGTATTTACTAAAAAAACCATCACTCCGGTTTCTCGTGTCGCAGGTTTTGAGTTTCGGTGGAAGGGTGTGGTTGACGGCTTATTTATATATGAAGATTTACTTAGGGAAGATGGAGAAATTTCTAAAGATAAAGTTTGTTTTTTTACTTGGGTTTCGGACCCGAAAATTTACTGATAACGAAATTACGTGACCGCGGAGGCAAAATATCAATTTTGACAAACTTTTATGCAAATTCTTAACAAGTACGGCATAATAAAGTTTGCCGATTTTCCTTTTATGTTATGAATTAAATATTTAAGTCTATATCTGGTTTGTAGATTTGTCCTAGACAGATAATTAATTTGGCTTAAGCACCGCGCTCGGGATTAGATTAATAAGTTCACAGAAGGCCCGTTCTGCCATTTTCTAGACCTATCCTTTAGTTGCCTCCCACAACATCTACAAAACGGGTGTGAGCACCACCCTCTTCCATTTGAGCCCAGAACGGTATGCAAACTGCACAAGACGGATTTTTCTTATTTCGATACGGTAGAAAATTTAAAAGGGCTGCAATATGACATCGCGAGGTTGAAAATCAACAATAGAAAACCTTTTTTAATTGCGAAGAGAATTGAAAAGTGTATAATTGGGTGGACTGGCAATGTTATTTTTGGAATAGCTTATTAATAAATCAGCGACCCTGTGATTCGCACGGCTCATCCATTTTGAAAAAGAATATGTATTTTAATTATACATACATAGTAACGTTTCTCGTTTATCGGTCTTTCTATAAGTGATATTCGTGACAAATCTGTTGCGTTGTTTTGGAGAAGACGATGAAACAGACAAACAGCGGGAGCGTTTCTTTGTCTTATACTACACAAAGACTTAATACACACCCTGATATTAAAAGAGAAGAGCAAAATAGGTAGAAAATAAGATAATTTAATAATAAAAGACACGCAACTTTACACTCTAATGCTTTAGATTCCTGGAAAACTCCTCGCTTTAATCATTTAACTTTGTAATTTTATTCAGGAGGTATTTGGTCGTAATTACCTTAAGATTAGTGAAATAAGATACGACGAAGTTCACGACAAACTGAAGATACAGTTTTAAACTAACTTTAAGTGATAATATAAGATGGCAGAGCTCTGTCAAGTTTGTTAACGTCTTACTTAAACTTGTGACAAAATATGAACTTTGAAATAATGTTTTCGTCAATGAGCTTAAATTTTCTTTTCTATAAAATAGCCGTGTGTTTTTTCCGTGAATTTCTTAGAAGGCTGGTACGGAACGAAATGTAGGAGATGGGGAACAGCGACGTCTTGTGTAACATGAACGCCCACGGTGGTCACCAACGTATGCCAGGCGCGGTGACTTTTGACATAAAGCCTGCATAAGAGATGGGTTCAGTCTCTATACCTCGAGGGACTAATGCATGGATACAGGTAGGTAGATAATTAAATAACATGTATATTACTGCCAATGATGATAATTTAATAATGCCCAAATGAAAACATTATTCATCATGATCTGTGATCGATTCATCAAACAACGGAATGTACCTTTGCAGTCGATCTCATTTTCCTGAACAGAAAATATCCTACAATGTTTCGAGTATATACAAGTCGTGTATTACCGGCGTAGCACTATCTTTCTTCCCGTGACTGTCGTCTGTGGTGACTAGGGAATAGATTCAGGAGACAGGTGGCAGGGTCGGGCAACGTGACAATGACTAAGAATAACATACTTTATAAGCTAGGCCTATGCCCAGCGGAGAACTCATAACGCTTATGGAGATACACGCAGTTCACTTATTTTACGATGTAGCGATCATGATACTGGTCGAGTTCCTGGTTTGAAACCCGACCAGATAGATATCTGTATGATGAATTTAGATTTCTTTTTGTATGTGGGTGTTTGTATATCCGTCTTTGTGTGTGTTCATGGCACCAAAGACACGGGAGAAAATCCTTGTGTGGGGCAATGTGTGTAAGAAGCATTTGCTTTTTTGTTTGTTTTATATATTCAAATGTTTGAAAACGACCATGATAGTGAGTTTGTGACCCCTGAAGACTAAGTTGGATCGCTTTATGTTGCTATATTCCTTTAAGCAGGAGGTTTTTAAAATTTAAAGTTCTTCGAAGTCGTAAGTACCAAATAATCTTCTCCTGCCTTGAAAAAACTAATAAATTCTGATGAAATTATTAGCAAAATATAATTATATCAAACTGAAGTTACTGAATTCATTAATTACACATGATTGTCTGCTCCAGCCTACTAGCCTTCCGGCCAAATACGATTTTAACTTCAATTTGACAAACTGTATTTGAAGTTGGGTACAAATAGTACCCATTTACTCGAAGTTGACTATAAACTTGTTTAACATAGATATCGATCGTACCCACATAACGCATTTGGTAGTCTTAATCATGAGTAGTATATAATGAGCTGCCATTAAGCACATTAAGTACATGTATTAGTCCTATGATGATTTGTTACTAATTATAATGCTAATTAAACGATAACCACTGTCTCGTATCGACAGTATTTGGGCTGTTTTGGATAGAATTAAACAAAGCAAACTTAATGACGTTAAGAGTTAAATCACTAGTTTAAAAAAAATTGCATACGCGAAGAATATTCGGACAAGATTCCTTATAACTTATTTGAAAATGTTTTTCTTAAGGAGATCAGACATAAAACGCATCGGTCGAGTGTTAATATAAACCGATTAGTAATTTTTATAACAATTAAATAGTGAACATGTAGTCCACATATAGTCCACAACTTGCAGGTAGCATCACCTGCAAGTTGTCGTTTCTTCTGTGGTTGTTCTGAATCAATCCACCAGCTTTTTGATGTACATTGCTGTTCCCTCCTAAACGAGAGTTTTTGTCAATAGTCATCGTCTACCACACGTGTGGACGATCGCAGTAGATGTTTATGTTACAAGAAAGACTCCGCTGCCCGTCTCTTGCATTTTGTTCCTTAGTGTCCTTAGTAGTCTTACGATAATCAAAAACTGAAAAGAAGAGGTACTATTCAGGACCGACACCACACTGCATAATCAGCTATGAATATTAGTAGGGTTTTACAGTATTACTACTTACAGTAGTGCTAGTACTAGTACAATAGTGTTAGCCACAAAAGTTTTGCTACATTCGTTAAGGGGTAAGCTGTATATAAGTGCCGCTGCCACACCATACCCTAGAGCACACCATACCATGTCAGTGCTGAACACTGCTGCTATAAAGCAAAAATTGATGTAACTTTAGTGTGTTCTGAGTGAATCCCAACGTGTTAAACGCTTAAAATTTTACAGCCCCACAATACTTAATATCTTTATGCCATGATTTTTATCTCTTCCTTATCAATGTCCATTATCAAAACCTTATCTTTGTACAGTATTTAAAACCTCCGGGAGCCCATAAAATTAATTTATTATAGGAAAAGGAAGCGATCCCAAAATGAATGCCCCGCTGAGTACATGTCTAATTGATCTACTGAAAAAACACGTAAAGACGTGGGTAATGGGTAGTTAATGTCCATTTTATACTGTTGTAGCTATTAATTAAGAAGAATTATAGAATTCAAAAATATTATGTTCGGCCGTCAACAAAACATCTGATACACAACGTTAATCAATGTTTACAAGTTTCACAATATTAACGACGCATTACAAATGTAAATTAATTAGCATAATGAATTTCTGAATCCATGTCTGATTATTTTATTTCATACTAGCTGTATACGCGACTTCACGCGGATTGTACTAATGTATTTAAGATTTCTTGAAATAAATAAATCGCTACTAAGATAGTGCTTTCACACTTAAAAGCAAAAGTGTTTGATACAAAACAGATTTTAATATTCATACAGATTTATTTATTATTTTAATTGACTTGAGTGGATACTTTTCATAAAAAAAATAAAAAAAATATATTACTTAAAAAAGAAGTCCACCCGGAGACCTTAAAGTATTTCCCACAAAGTATATTAAATTCAGATAAAAAATTTAGCCGCCATAGAAATAACTAGATAGACAGCAATAACAAAACTTTTTTAACATCAATATTTTCACACCTCCAAATCCATTTGCACATAATATAAAAACTATCTCGTCTTTGAAAAACGTAAAACCCATTAATCAAAACTCATCAATCAGTTAAGTTAATGAATGTTTAACTTTAAAACAGCATTACCACATCGTTATAACTGATAACGATCTAAATCCTAATTCAAACGGTACACATGTTTTGTCATTATAACAAGAAGTAGTACAATAAGCTGCAAAACACGTTTGTAAGAGCCTTCACTAAATAATGTTGAATTGCATGTCAACGAGCCATTGACGTTCCGACCTTAATTACAAATTCAAACACTACGGCACACCGCGCAGTGTAATGGAGCGATACCAAATGATTTTGATTGAAAATTAAATTTATGTGATGGCTTAAATCATATTATTTGTTTTACACAGACACGACCTAATAGCCAGGTGGTATAAATTTCGGTTTTATGTTTTACACATAGAAACTCTGGTCACGAACTGTTTTTTCGATTTTATGCGTGTTTTAACGATCCGTGTGGCGGAGTGGTCACCATACTGGTCTGACGCGCAATGGATTCCGGGTTCGATTCCCGGCCAGACAGACTTCTGAATGATGAATTTAGATTTCTGTTCTGGATCTGGATGTTTGTGTATTCGTCTTGTGTTTCCATGGCACCCGCGACATAGGAGAAAATCCTAGTGCAGGGCTATGAGTGTAGAAAGCGTGTTTTTTAATAACAATATTAAATGTTTTAATGGTGAAGGTAAACATAGCCTGTAAACCTATATAGGTTTTCATTTCTATATAACGATCCCTCATATATATGCCTGAGGATTCTCTAAGAATTCTCAAATGTGTGTGAAACCTCCAAATTCATAGGATACGTACCTTATGCAAACAAAGACTAACGTCAAAAAACTATGGTCACTATAAAGACACCAAGACGATTGCAAAACCTAGATACAGGTTGCCGTGGTATAAATGCCGTAGAATGTTTTTTCCTTAGATATTCACGAAGCACTATGGATCGATTTTTTCAAGAAAGGTGCTATAAAAGCTCTTTTTAATCCGACGATGCAATTTTTCTCGTGCTGCAAATATTCAAAGCAAATAATGATTGCTTTCTACTAGATATCTCGTCTGCCTAATCCGAGGTTTATCAATAAAATACCAAGAACGGTGATCTAACTGAATTAATTAGATGCCTAACCGAGAATCAACCTGCATGTCAGCATCACCTATATTTAGAGTTGATAAATTCATTTACGTGTTCGAAATGAAATCACCAGAATTTCGCGTACGCTCTTGAAATATTTTCTGAAATGTAATAGTAACGGAAGGGAAATGAAACGTCAACCCTTTCGAACGTCAACATTTTGTTTTGTCGAGAATTTTCACTTAAGAAAATGAAGAAAGTATTGTAAGAACATTTTCCGGTAAATTAACGTTGTTTCACTTTATGTCTTGTTGTAACTATTGTTGGAAATACTGCAAACGAAATAATATTCTCTTAGAAAACTTATTAATGTTTCGTTAGGACTATACAATAAATACCAATTAACTTGCAAGACTTTCAAACTCATAACTTCGGTAATTAACTAATTGTGTTGCTTTATTTTAATGTTTGTAATGCTAAATTTCTAATGTTGTATTCTGTCACACGACCATTAGAATATAATTTACTCTTAAATAACCCTTAGGTTTTTTTAGATAGAAATGCGTATGCAATCCAGCTGATGGACATCATTAGGCAATACCACTGGGATTCTATTTGAAGTCAGTCACAGTTGCATTGCTACTCTGCGTTATCTGAAAGTGAGCCGAGAACCACATTCACAGAAGACCAAAAAACTGTTCAGCTTCAAAGTAGCGGTGGTATCTTTCTCCACCGTTCGAACCATACTCGATCTACAACCTTGTTAACCTGCATAAAATGTTATTTAAACCTTTTATAAAAATTTATTAACAGTACTTGCAGATTGGCTAACGCGGGATGCCTTCTGCTATAGTCCATCCAAAGAACACGAACTGAGACATAGCAACAGCAGAAAATATTAATTATATTTAATTCTCCCTAGAAGGTTGTGTAATTACATGTATGATATTATCTTCGATTTACTCAGAGGCTTACAATCTAATAATTAACGTCTTAAATAACAAAACTTCGTGAGGATTATAACAAATCCAGTTCCAAATCAATGCGAGGGTTCACAAACAAACCAAAAGAAATATTATTACCGGTATCGAAATAACAGATTTCCATCCACTCAATTTAATCCTGACAATATCGAGCTAGCAACTGTCGGCCTAACGTCATATTCGTACGGATCCTCTCACTGAAGTAGGTGGAGCAAGTTTAATGGATTTAGACAGTGCGGTAGAGTACCTAATGTAACGAAAAGTCGACGTAATGCGATTAACAGTCCGTGTATCGAGCATTCGGGCCGGATTGAGCGTGACCGGTAATTTTAATTAATAACTTGAGGATTACCGTGTTTATTTTGGTCTTATTTTGACGACTCGCATGGGATGTGTCGCGGTATGACTAGCGTAGGGTTCGTATGATCTTGAACGAAATATGACTAATTTTCATTTAAGGTTTAAGTCAAAATGCTTGTGGGCTTATTTGCGTCCAAAGTAGGTGTCTTGGATTTTCTGTATTGCTCGGGGTGGTAGAGGGAGACGTGGAGGTACCGCCGCCACTCCTATTTCTAGCGTGAAGCAATTCTTGCGTTTCGCGGGAAGTGTATGGTTGCGGCTAACTTATATATGAGTTCTCAGAAATGACAACGGATCTGTGAAAGACCTTAGATAGAACCCCTGTTCTCTAGGAAGTTGCTTACTGATAACCATTCACCGCTACAATATACTGCATGCTCGGTTGCTACTTTAATTTGATAAAAAAATACCAAAATAGAAACCTACAAATAATCCATTCGTCATAGTAAAATATTCAGATATTAACGTTTTTTTTTTTTTATGTAAAGCTAGATGTTGTAAAACTAGGCGCACGTAAACCTGATCAATCGCGTGGCGATCGCCACACCTTATTTATTTTTGCGCCATCTGTTATACATTGTCTGAACTATTTAGTATCGACCAAAACTAAGCGGATCGCGATATTTATTAGACTTACTGCGGGGTACCGTTCGTAGATGGCGTTATTTTCATTATGCTATTAATATTTAGTTCCTGTCGTATACTTGTATTTTATGCATATTACTTGTACGAATACAATGTTTCACATCTGAAGGCGTCCCGTGACGGCTATTATTTTTAAGTATACGAGTACATGAAGAAAGCTTATACTTAGATCTTAGCCCCTTTAGAGATAAATTTCCTTTTTCTATTACTCATAAATGTATAAAGTCACTAAAATTGGTGCATATTATGTCTAATAAGAGATACTCTTATAGACGTAAGACAAGAAAATTGATTGGTATCTATCTGTCTTGTAACAGTTTCATGCATTCATAACGTTCATAATTTTTTTCTTTATACGAATTCGTATAACGCAGTTAGTCCCCTCAGTCTCCCAAACACCCATGATGGGCTTTATTCGTCCAAATTGGATAATAGGATGGTACGACGCCTGCGGCGGACGTCACCAATCCGGGTTATTGCGAGTGATAAGTGCCGTGTAATACCGTGCTCTGATGGACTGTATCCGAGGTGGGGTCTGTTACTGATACTGTAGACGATTGGCCATCGAGCTACAACACTTCCGTTAAATGTACCTGAAGACTAAATAGGAGTGCAAACGCTGTTCTCAAAAGTGAGAACTACTATAATTGTGTGGGTAATCGCATACGCAGTGATAGCCGAATGGTAGAAACTCGGTCTCTCAATCGAGGATCCGAGATTCGGATCCCAGGCACGCACCACAGATTTTTCTAAAATTATGTGTGCATTAGAAGTTAATTAACACTGCTTTACGGTGAAGAAAAACATCGCGCGGAAACCTACACACTTGAGAATTCTTTAATAAGTTCTCAAAGGTGTGTGAAGTCTACCAATTCGCATTTGGC
>DWLI01002319.1:0-13439 GCA_018249915.1 Cecropterus dorantes dorantes
GATGTAGAACAGTGGAACAATGGTTGAAACTCGGCCTTTCAATCGAGGGTACCGAGGTTCGAAACCCAAGCACGCCGCACCACAGATTTTTCTAAAATTATGTGAGTATTGGAAACGAATTATCACTGCTTTACGTAGAAGAAAAACATCGTGAGGAAACCTGCACAGCTGAGAGTTCTCTGAAAAAAAAAAGAGTTCTCAAAAGGTGTGTGAAGTCTACCAATTCGCGCTTGGCCAGCACGGTAGACTATGGTCCAAAACTCTCTCATTCTGAGAGAAGACCCGTGCCCAGCAGTGAGACGATAATGGGTTAATGATGAAAGATGTCAGATATTTATAATTTTAAGGTGCTAGTACTCTTGATTAGCTTGCAGAGGCGGTATCGCTTCTACATTGAATGGTTGTGTAGTTATGACAGACACTTATATACGAGGCATTCAAATTTATTTTTCGAGGGTAGTCTATTTGGTCTTATTCCCTAGGATAGGATTCCCAATCTTGTATCTCCTAGTTTACCGTAAGCTCCTTCTTGTGATATACTGGATACTTCTCTAATTAGAACAGCTTAAAGTTCCTTTTTAAGAAACACATTAAGTTTTGAAATATCATATGGTTTTTTCGTCTTTTCAGGTCGCCACCTGCAGCATAATAGGGAGCCATACGCCGCGGCGGAAAGACGGGTGCGACACGCACTCGTGGTATGTACCATATTTTATTAAGACATCTAACTAAAAGAAACCCATCGCAGTTCGACTTCAGTACAATCATCCCAAACATACACATCTTCCAATAGAATTAAGATATCAACAGCACTATTGCGTTATTTTTCATCACATTAAAATAGCTGACTAACGTACAGCCCATCTGATAGTAAGTGTTCATTGCTGCCCATGGAAGTCTGTAAGCTACTTGATATAGAACTGGAGTTTTATCAGACGTCGATCACAGGTGCGTTGGTACTTCCGAGGACTATGACGGTCGCCTCATATATAAAGGAGCCGGTGTCCGCACCCTTCGAGCGAAACGCAAGAATCGCTTCACGCTAAAAACAGGTGTAGCGGTGGCATTCTATATGATAGATTCCATTTCCTATGATACTTCGTTGAAGACAAATGAAGCAATATTTAAATTTACTCACGTATAAATGTTGACTGCACTTAATATAAACAGCCATGGCCACTCGCTTGTTTTTACGTAATTTTTAACACGAAAAAACATTCCTTTTATTTGCCTTCATCCAAGTAGGCAAATAAAATTATGACGTGGACAGAGTTTACATTTTCCACTATCTCGAGAAAATTTAATATTCATTTTCAGCCGTGTTTCTTTTTCATGTTCATCCCAGCTGTTTTCTATTGTTAATTTGCATGAATTTAAACAAAGCAGCACAACAAGTTGTCGAACTTACAAGAATCTTTGTGCAAGCTGCTGTCCAGTTAGAAGTGGGACCCGCATTGACCCCTACGATTGCTTTTACAACTTCTGGACGACAGTCTGGAACTAAATTAACTTTGCTATTCTCGCTGTCGTTAATTTGTACTTGAAACATTTTAACTTCAGCTCTTACTCTTTCTACATCTAGGACTTGTGAGACGTCGTATGCACTTGTGTTTTGTTCTTTAATTATATCAGCAAAGTTATTTCTTTAAGTTATTTTGTTTCTTAAAATTGATTTAATATTTTTTAATTCCAGTCGACGGGTTTGATTAGTCAACGGGTTCTTTGGTAATTAACAGTAGCTGTATTTAAGCCTTATTAATGATACAATGTTCTTAATGATTAACGCTTTCATTCAGAGCAATTAATTTAATTGAATGTTAAGCTGTAAATATCCCATATTCATTATTATAATTATCATATTAATGAGTATACCTCTTACATTGAGATTGACCTTGATGAAAACATTTTCTTTAATCAAATTGATATAAGATATAAAATTTCCAATTATGCATTATGCATTAAATATTTTTTTATCTTAAGAATACATACATGTGTAATGTACGATAATTATGAATTAATGAATAATAATCCTTGATGTGTATAACTGATCTTGACAATCGCAACCTAGATTTTTGACTGCAAGAATCTATGATCTGTCAGCGGTGTGCACCGATGCCAAGTTTGATGTTCTGAAGCTGCTTCGGATCTGGTGCCAGACAGAATGAGAGAACGGGACATGCTCGTGAATTATTATATTATAAAGTCTTTTTATTGCACTTTTGTGGGAAGACAAAGGAGCGACATCCCATTGTGTGCCAAAAGAGTTGCCATATTTTCGCCATATATGTAACTTCATGTCCATTTACGATTTCCTTTTGGAAATACTTAATTCAAGCCAACAGCCTTTTCTTAATATAGAAGTCTTCAATTGGTTATTTGCGGATTATCGGAATCGGATTTAGTTTGGAAACCCTCTGTTATCTGACTCGTTACTTACTGGCAAAAAAATCGGTAATTTATTTGAAAGATTACGATGGAAAATTGGTCATTCATAACTGCGCCAATTCTTTTCTAATTCAAACTTTTTAGGCTGTTAGTGAAAATTTTCACTTTTATATAGTATCGTATTATGTATAATTTTTAGTACTTGATTGTTAAATGTTACTACCTTATGAATCACTACATTGCTCCCGTGGTATCGCCCGTTTCGGTCACTTACTATAGTAATCGGTATCTCATATGTTATTCCAGATCATAAACTATCTGTAGGCAAAATTTCAATAAAATCCGACAAGTAGTTTTTGTTTGATAGAGTAACAAACACACATACATCATCACAAACATTCGCATTAATGAGCTGAAACATTTTGATAATGACTTCATTGCCTTGATCATCATTGTCATAGCATTGACCCGAATAGTAATAATATACCAGTTTACGATTTTTCATTATATCGTGCTGAATAAAAATAATCCGTTTCAACTAAACTTCCCCATCGACCCGTATCGCCCGTCAGTCGACATGTCCGCCCATCGACGTGTATTTAGTAGATCAATGTGATTCGTTTATTGACTTCGATGTTTGTGGTACCGTTAAAATCGTTGCTTTTATTTTCTTTTTTTCACGCCATCGCCGTCTTGTTACTTGTGAATATGGTTTTTTACTTAATCTTGTAACTTTTTCGTTATGTTTGTCGTCGTCAGTGTTTTGCCTGTTTTCTTTGTTTATTTCTATTTGTTCGAAATTGCATTATTTGCGTTAATTCTTAAACAAGGAATATAAGTTTTATAATCACCAAAATATAATGACTAATAGTACGAATGCAACCAATGACGTGATTTAACGTCAAGAGTCAACAGTAAGGCTCAATCAAGTAGCCCGATATATCCTTAAGCGCTAAGTTCTAAGCTCATTGTCATTACAAATACATCGCCAGACATTACATGTACATACAATAGATTCATTTATTTCATACTTATCCTATATAAGGTTTATATAACTTAACTAGTTATCATTCTATAACCGATTCGATTCAAACGCATTGCCTATTTCGTTCATGTCGTAAATCACATCACGTTGAAAGCCGGGACCGAAAAACGACTTTGAAATTTCAATTTTGGTTCCTTTTCTCTATAAATATGAGGTTTGAAAATAAATGCTCTGAATTCCAATGCGATTTGAAATATTCTCTAAGTACAAGACAACAAAGAAATAAATGATCTGGAAGTATTATAATGGACATTTGTTGCTTTCTTGCTAATTGACATTCGAGATATGTAACCGGTTTAAATAGAACCGTAATCGTTTTGGATATTAGAACTAATCCTAAAATTTAGTCATATTGTAGGACTTATCATTTTAGACTAGTATTATAAGTAGCAAAATTATCAAATATCTCTTAAAGCTCTGAACTTTTACACACTTACAAAAACTAACAGCCTCCTTATGAGCACACAATTTATCCAAGTGATATCACTTTAAGCTCATAGCTAAACTTGTAGTTTAATAAATTATATAGTTAGTTAATAAAATAGAATTTACTTAAAAGGTCTAAACATGATCCCATGTCCTTATATCAGCTGCGATTGATTTGTGATGTATCGCGGGTTTCGCTCTTGCTTAAAACCGGATGCAGTAGACCCGAGGAGAATCGCAAAGCAGCAGCAAACGGTTTAACGGTGAAAAACGGAAAAACGGTAAAACAGTGACAATATTTTGAGGCTTTCCTACCAATTTTCGATGTTAGGGTCTTTCTACCTAGACACATGTATTACCGTACCGTACCGTACCATGTGTACACCTAAAAGTTCAGCTTAAGGAGAGAGTTATCCTTAGTCTTTCAGAATAATGACAGTCGTTTACAACATTAGACATAGCAATTTTTTTTTATTTCATAATCTACTGACAATTTTAATTTCGACACTCAATGATAACGAGGCAAATGCTAACCGATTTACTCAGCTTGTTAACTCCACAATAGAAATTACCATAATCATTAACCATACGGGTGCTCGATTCCAATAGGACGTAATGCAATAATCTAATCGGTTTCAACTGAACTGAATGTTTGGACAATCGATTAGACTACATCGAATAAGCTTACTGACAAATGGGCTTCAATTTGTTATGCTAAACGCAAATGCAAATGTAACATTTTATAATCGACTTCTGGTACGTTTTGTAACAATATTGTATTTCGCGTGGAAAGGGCAGTGGCATAAAATTTAACTGAAATAGTAGAAATAGAAGAAATAGTAGATATGTGTAAATAAAATAACAATTGCGTCAGGACTTAGACGCGTTACCAACATTACACTTAAGACAAAATTAATCATGGTTGTCTTTACTTTATCCTCTGCAAAGCAAATTTCAAAAGATTTCTTGAAATAAAGCTACGCATCACTCCCCAAAGAACCGAAAAGTAGGGTAAATTTGGATAAAAAGGTAGAATATAGCTGAGACGTTTTAAATATGCAGATAAGGATCGGATCCCATCAGTCAGTGCTGAACTGAATAGTAATTAGGTCGTTTGTCAAACCAGTAAAGATGTTGAAAACGTTGTTTGAAACACGTTGATGGGAGTTAATGTTAGAACATATCCATTTAAAGAAATCTCTATGACGATGAAATACCAACATGATTAATTTCTGAAAATTTCTGAACTTAAAAGACAAAAAATATATATATGTTCAAACTATATTTTAGATGTGGTGTATGTGAATGCGGGTAGGTTTGTCTTAAGCACATACGAGTATGTCACAATAAAAGAGTAGTGCGGGCGGCGATTCAGTCGTTATTCGATAGCCGGCACGCACAGACGTGATAGTTCGCTAGCGAGTCAAACAGTATCAGTTTCGAAAACATCGAATGCTGAAATCAATATAATGTGAAAATAGCAATTCCTTTTAAACAGTAAAACTCAATTGAATATTGAATATTTTTAAACAATTTAAAAGACCACCCATCTTTATATTAGCTACTTGAAAGAATGTACTATGAATGTGCTAATTTTATGAGAGAATGTCAGAGATAACTGATATCACTAGAATAAAACGAGCAAATAATGATATTGCATGAAACACTTACAACTTGCTAGATATGCCATTTAATGTCTATGTAATTAATTGTTATCAGTATTATTTCAAGGTCTTGTCTTGATGTTCATTGTCACTAAAAACCGTCTAAATAATACCTACAGTAGATTGTTGATTTTGGTTTTAGTTAAACATAGATTTGACATTGTTTGTTCTAGTATACTTAATGCAATTGTCCATGGCACCCACGATAACGATGTGTATTTCTATATCTATGATCTGATGGGCGAATTTACTAATCAAATTCTATTTTCCAATTTTATCAATACTCTTTCCATCGATCTGTAAATAGCTTATATGAGCAAATTATCTATAATCGTTATCATCATCATCATAATTATCATTATCATCATCATCATCATCATCATCATCATCATCATCATCATCAACATCATACATCGTATCAATACTCTATACTCGCCTACGAATTCTCGATCAATTAAAACTCGCCAACTGGTCACCGTAATGGTGCTCGAGGCGAGTACTTTTGTAATCCGTTCACGTTGCTATGATTCACTTAACACCGATTTCACACAACTTTGACGAGTTTCCCGATAATGGATTGAACACTGAATTTACTGACTGCCAGTTGTGAAGTTGATGCCTGGATTAAATTGGGCCATTCACTCTTTGTTCAAAAATATCTTGATTCATAAATATTTATGTATTGCTCCAGACACGACTCTTTTAAGATGTCTCTGTAAAAATATTTTACGACGTTTCCATCATTTATAACATATATATATATTCTAAACATTGACATATCACTTCTGGGAAAGATTTGTGCCATCCACATCTTTAGTAGAGTATGATTTATATTATAAATATAGTATGATTTAAATATTAAAATATTTCAGCGTACTAAAGTATGTTCTAGGTCTACCTAGGGGAGAGAGATCATGGGGATCAGCTATGCGACATAAAAACGATTGATACCACAATTGAATCACATGATATATAGAAAATGAATGTGTATTGTTTCATAGCAAGATAAACAAATTATTAATTTATGCAATTTTACTGGCATTCATAAATCTATCGCCTAACCATGATAGGTTATCGAATTGTCGAAAATTTACCGCGTAAAATTTTACATCAACCACTATTACTGGATTTTGATGTAAAATGAACGTTATTTCCGTCATTTTGCGGAAACGGCCCTGCTCCCGTTTCGTATTGGATCGCTGGATTGTTCCGGTGGTGGCATCGATTCTGATTGAGGTGCCATCTGAAATAGCCAATTTAATTTATAGCCATAATCAACAATATCGATACCTTTATATTCTAAAGAAATATTTTACGTGCCAATTTAAAAGCCTTAAAGGAACTGTCGTCGGTGACAACGTATCTGTTGTCGATCAGGATTGTAAGTTTATTGAAGGCTGACTTGATATCCATGGATTAAATATTTATCATGACGAATACACTACGACTACAAAAAATACGACTTAAAAAAATCATGTAATAGTATTTAGCCATACTAACAAAGTTTCAAACGTTGTGATACCATTATTCAATAAATATTTATTTCTATGCTTATATTATTCTAAGTAATCGTCGAAATAAATTCAATATCGTTTTCTTCAAATACACTGCCTGCCTCTATCCAAGCACTTTGTTTTCCAACGCATTGATCGATATGTTTTTTGGCACGGCGATCCGTTCTGTGCGTACCACTGTTTTGAATACTTAATGCCCTTGTACTAGCGAGTTCGGTAATATATTCGGACCGCAAACTATGACCGCACCAAAGTATTACGCAATGTGGAGGGCAGAATCAAGTTTCGTCCATTTGCTCGTGTACCGTCAGACTGGAATCTTTGATTTGTACCTTTTTCTCTAACAGTCTTGTTATTTCTGACTTTTTTTATTTGTAACGTTTACCATGATTTTCTTTTTTTTTTTGTTAAATACCTGTTTCTACTTGGTATAATTTTTCATTGTCACTTCCTTTAGGACATTGAAAACAAAGTACAGACTTACAAAATGAGATTTTGTCAAAAAAATTGACTCGTTTTTTCAACAATCATAACGTTAAACTTAATTTTATTTGGATTAATTTAGGCACAGTAATAAAGCTTCTCCTCAAAAAGATATGTATAAATCATAATACGTTGGATTTATCTTCAAAACTTCCTGTATCTAAAACATACTGCCTACCATCGTAAACGTTCTCTATTTCTGTGTTGTATTACTGTAATCTCATTACCAAGTTTCTTATATTATGTACGTACACAATAGAAACTCGGATCTTAACAAAGGACGCCAAACTTGGTTGTATTATAGTCCGTTCTGTGATTTCCTGCTGCCTTTGTACCTTTTTGTTGGTAAGTGTATCAATGTGCAAGTTTCGTGACATTTTCCATTTGAAAGGTAAAATGTGACGGACACCGCGTTCCCTTTCGAATAATGTTGTATTCGCTAATTATTTAAGAGACAGTTTTTATTGGTCAGACCTAAAATCAAAAATTACTGGATCACCAAAATACTGGATTAACAAAAAAAATCTTTGAGGAATTTTAGCTTTTTGAACACTGTAAGAAGCATCGCGAAGCTAGCAAGGGAATTTTATGCTTAGTGTTTTCTTTTCCTTCTCTTGATCTATTATATTATAACGCCTTGGTTTATAATGCAGAAAGTAGATTATCTTTGGGTGCAGTAACATCTTAGCACAGTGATTTCATATGTTTCGGGACTCAAGTGGTCCCGATTATATGTAATTTCACCTGTAATCTTGCATTTGACGGGACATACAAGAGTGAAAACAAAGTTTGATATTCTTGCTAAGCCATTTCATAAAGAACTAAAACTTTGGTACCGTCTTATCTGGACTAAGTAGGTCAGGCAGGTTTTGTTCGAATTTTTTCAAACTGATATTATCAAAGTATTAATGAAACATAATTTATAATGTAACAATAGGATGGAAAGGTTTTTTCATTGTTTTCGCTCTATTCAGTGCTTGCTTATGTAGGCTTCTTCTTTTATCACGACTTTCTTAATTAATTAATTTTTATAACGATAATTCAGAATATTCTTACAATTATATTGTAATTTTAAGACTTATATAACTAAAAGTTGAAAAACTGAATATTACTTAATCCAATAAATACATTTAATGAGTAATAATGATATAATATTAGCACCAAATTATGATACAATACTTAAAAGAAAACGTTTATATGATAATACTTAAAAATGTACGTGTGTTGTTTATAATAAAAATAACATACAACAGTTTGCAGTAAAAATATTATTCCAAGCAATGCTCTTGATTACGCGATGGTAACGAAAATAAATCATTCACGTAAATAAATGATCCACCTCTCGAAAATGTGTTTGGAAAATTTTAATAGGTGTTTAATTCGTCCATTAAACTGGAACAGCCTTTTCCCGAGCGAGATATCATCAATGTGAGAATAAATAACATTTTTGGGCTCGTTTGCGTCCGCAGAATCCCAGAATATCCCACTTAACGTGAATCATCCCTCAAATATAATTAGGAAGGAAGCGTTTTTATTTAAAACATAATTAAACGATCCTTTAAACTCTTTGGGGTTTTTTTTCGCATTACCCAAGAAACATAAATGAGCCATCGACATGGTTCAACTTTTAATGAACCCAGCCGCCTTTCGCAAGCAAGCGTTCTCAAATTGACTACTTCAGTTTATTGGTGTTTATTTTCAGATGTTCCGGCACAGAAGTTTGTCTTGTTGACAGAATTGTCTCGAAGTATCTTGGGAGTTGCTTACGTTATTAATAACGTTAAAACATAAAAGAAAGTAAAATGATAACCTAAGATCAAACGCTAGTTTTCTTGAGTTAAAGTATCAATTAAAGTTTGATTGACACTTATAATATTTAAATTTTATAAGCTATCTAAATCTTCAAAAAAATATTTTTATGATGCAAACATTTCCCAGAAACTTATCAAGCTCGTTTATTTCATAGTGTAATTCATTTTGTATAATTTGATGAGACTTTGTCATACTGTCAGTCCATATCTGGTTTGCTTAGCAAAAAACGTCCGATCCAATGTTTATACATAAATCAAAAACCCCTAATTGGTAATGACGGTGACCGTACATAGAAAGTCGAGTCAAGAAATTTCCAACTACTTGCACGTGCGTTGAACACTAATAAGATCCAGTTTTTATTGATTTATTACGGAGACTTGGTAAACGTGTTTTGAAAACACTTTGTGATAAATGGTGAAAGTTGTACATGACAAAAAACTCAAAATTGGGTAATAAAGGTTTTCTTACCAGTCTCTATAATATTAACAGGATTATCTTTAAATCAATTAAATGCAACAATAGCAAATATAATCGTCAGGATAGTTTCATATTTGTCTAATACCAAACAGAGATCTCCATTATCTAATTACGCTTTTGTATTACAACTTACTACGACAGACGTAATGTTAATTGAATTGTTTTATCAATGTAAACGTGTAACGTAAGTAAGCGCTCCGATCCCATAATCCGAAACCGACAGGCACTGGCCTCGTCAGTGTATCTAACATGGAAGCTATTTACCTCTGGTCGCCTGGTACGTCGATACACTATACTACATGTCGATACATTCGAGCAGTGTTGCCAGCTATTTAAAAAAAATCCCCCTAAAATATTAAAAAAAGATGTTTCAATTTTGAAGGTGAGAAACGTTATAGATATAGATAATTGATTATTTATGTAAATTGGCGACCTGGCTAAATAATCTGCCACAAAAATGTCTTCTGTTTACTCAATTCGACGACAAAAAAACTTGCGAAACAGAATAAGCTGTAATTGTAAATTAAATTCCCCGAAAGTACCACCAAGAAAAAATTTGCCTCCAAACATCTTCCTAAATTAGAAATAAAATACCCTAAATTTAGGGGAAAACCCCCAAGTTGGCAACACTGCATTCGAGCCGCATGTCACGATATAGTCTGATTAGCGGTGATACCGCCCGGGTTGCTAGGGTCGTGTACTGAATACACGATCGGCCTTCCTTCAATTTCTCCTACCCCAGTGGTCGACTCCTTGATTAGTTTCGGTTTAACGCTACGTTTTCTACTTATCTCGTCTATTTAACTAGGTTTGTCTTACCTACAAGTATCCATCCTTCGACGGAAACTTCAGTTTCACATTGTTATAGTTGCGTAATTGAAGTTTATCTTGTAGCTCGGTGAAGCCATGCCCGGCTCGGCAAATGCGATAATACGACCAGTTTACGGAGGGCATCGAATCGAATAGATTGACGAATTGAAGTTACGTCATCGACTGCAGTAATAATCTAATTATACCGTGCCAATTTGCTATTATTTGAGCCTATCAATAATTGCAACGTTAACCAATTGTGTAAATTTATTGATAAACGTTAAAGAATTTCCTTTTTAGTTTGTCATCAAATATAATAAGAATATTAACTGACTTAGTTGTTCAACTTCAATCTGTAATCGATTATCTTATCCTCCAACCAATCATAAAACGGTATCCTATTCGATACAACTATATATATTTTTGAAATTTATCGGAGACACGTTGCCTTTATCGGACCTATTATTCAATTTAGTGAAAGTAAATTGTAGCCACATATGGACATCATCAACTTTGTACATAATTCCTACTTGCATAAGTGATTTCGGCTCGCACATTTCTTGCAAAACTTATGCACGCTTTCGCAATGCCATCAAAAAATCCTCTGTAACGTGATTCACGTACACATTCAACACATCCACACTTACGTAGCGAGTCACAGGCAGAATTTTAAAATTACGTACGTACGTTAACTTTGCAGGCGAAAAGCATAGTACGAGTACGTGCCTTCAATATTACAAGTACCCATTCTTATCCCTTTATTTCCTTCATTTTCTCAAACGTGAATTTCACTGGATGTAATAATACTAAAATCATTTTCTCTTTAATCTGTCGCTTCATAAGATCAGCTGTTTTTCTTTGTTCATTTGGCATTTTCTCTGCCTTTGTTATATATTCTATTCTTAGATGATTTCGTAGTTTCATGAACACTTCAGTTTGAATAAAAAGTTCGTTAAATTTTAATAAAGACGCAAATTTGTTTTTACTTTTAATGTTTCTTATTTCTCAAGATTACGCTAAATTTGTTTATTTTTAAACTGAAGTCAGTCGTCGTTCTCGTCGTAAATTTTTTACTGTCTCACTTCTGGGCACGGTTGCTGGGCAAGTGAGAAGAGCACGGTTGCTGGGCAAGTGACAGGCCACAGCACTGACTAATGGCTTATTGGTAGCCTTCATACTCCTGTAAGAACTTCTTTTGTTAATCTCTCAAGCGCGTTGAAAACGTAGAACTGTTTTGGATTTCAAACTTCTAGAATTTTTCATTATTACAGTAACAAATAAATAAGCGTAATTTAACCGTTATATATTTCTATGTTCCCATTTCCTACGAACTTGGCTTTTTGCTTATAATTATATCAATGTGTAACAGGTAAGTATGAGCTACAACAATATAGTACTTACTATTAACCTTATGAGGCATAATCATTCAGATCTTGTTCCGTGTAGCTTATTGCCCCTAATTGACATTCACCAAAATTGACCCCAGGGGCAGCCAGTGTTAAGCATTATTAGATTATCGTCTCCCTTGCCGCTTGTTTATCAGACACTAGACGTCTTTGAAAGTTCCGGGCCTTCAAATGAATTTTCAAAAGAATATCTAACCTCGTGACTTAAAATGCCATCGCAGTAAAATAACGTAATATTTCAAAAACTTTTATCTTTGAGACACATTCTCAATTCTAACTTTCTTCCACATTTCAAATCTTAATAGTTTAAAACTACCGAATATAGCTCTGAAGTGCGAATATTAAATAAAGTTTTAACTACATCCGTTCCGTCTGAAGTAGGCTCGGGAACATCAACATATTCAGCTTCGCATAACTAATAATAGTCTGATAACTTTGTCGGATCGCACCAGCTCAAGTTTGTGTCACAATACGGATTCTTCGATCCGCGACCATCAATTGTACTTGACCGATTTTTTCTTAGTATTGTCGCAGCGCCGCATCGGCTTAAGTGGTTTGAGGGTGGGAACAGGAGGTTGCAGTGGGTGTTTCTCCCAATGCCTCCCTCTGTCTTCCTGTTAAGTGTCAGGTCCCGGGTGTGACATCGGCGATCTTTGTCGATTCTGCAACTTGCAATTCACACTCTATTCCAAGTTTTAACAAGATTAGTGTTACGGATTATCAGAGTTTCGGTTTTGTTTTCTGTGACCTTACTTTGACGTATTTGACTTCCGTTAGCTAAGTGTGTGGTAAAATTTTGGACACTCTTAAGAGTTTGGAAAATTTAAAAAGAATTAGTATTATAACGGTCAAAGATAATATAATAATTGATAACAACAGTAGAAGAAAGCTGATGAATAGATAAACGCAAACAAATAATAGTTTTTATCAATTACATAAGTAGTCTAACCCCAGCCTAACCTAGTAACATACACAGTGCAGTCTAAACTTTCCAGTGAAGTGTAATACAAATACTTTTCTTGCGAATTCCTATTAGAGAACTAGTGCCTAAGACGAAATAGGCACTCTGCCGCCAACATGTGTACAGGGTACATATTCAGTTCGACTCTTGCAAGTTCATTACAACAAAGTTTATCAATTTACTTGTGAGTTTCAGTTAACATTTTCTTCAATTTAGACGTGCAATCCTCTAAGGTACAAGGAACGATGACTATATTCAAGACGTGTTTAGTTGTCTTTAAGTTACGGTGTAAAGGCTCCGTTTATAAATAGTTATACCCTTAAGTCTTTCTCAAAAAATGTTCCATTATATTCAATAAGATTAATTCAAATGTGACCAATACCAATTCGCACTTGGCCAGCGCGGTGGACTATGGCCTGAAACTCTCTCATTCTGAGAGAAGACCCGTGCCAGCAG
>DWLI01002320.1:0-13432 GCA_018249915.1 Cecropterus dorantes dorantes
GTCAACATTCTGGGAACTCATCTTTAAGGACAGTAATCTAGATGCCACTTTTATATTTAAAATTATTTCATTGTATGTACGTACTTCAGTTCTGTAAGTTATATATATTTTAATATTAAATTCATTATTATTTTAATTATTTAATATATTTTATTTCCAAATAAACGTTTTAATGAAATGGTGACATAAAATAATTATAATATACATATTTTTGGAATGGTCTATTTACTATCATTCATTCGTTACCCGTATTGGTGTGGCCCCTATTAAAAGCGCCATTTTTTTAAGTTGTGTAGCTTATGTCACACTTGAATTGAGACACTTCCTATAATATGTCACACTCACTTGTTATGTCCAATAAGTCGTTTGGGCTACAGCCCAATAAGTAAGGGAGTACGCCTGTCTGTGCTGGTTTATCCGATTGCATATAGGATGAACTAGTTTAGCCTAGGCAAAACTAGTTTGGCCTAAAATCGGATTTGGCCGGTAACACTAGCAATTCAACGATATTATCTTGGATGGACGTCTTAACGTGACCTCTGATAAGCGGAAGCATGTAAGGCAACTAATAGTGATCGATCATATGCCGATGGCGTCAGGCAGGGTTGAACTTTGTAGAGCGATTACGATCTGGTAGCGTACAAACCTACTTACCGGCTAAACACCCTTCGTGTGAAGTCACTTTTTATATATAGTTATATAAAGTAGCCAACGAGCATGCAACCTTATGGTGGCCACTGCTACATAAAGACATACAAATTACATTAGAGGAGTAATGTTAGACTTTTTTCTGAAATTATGTGCGTATTAGAAACTAATTATCACTGCTTTAGGGTGAAGGAAAACATCGTGAGAAAACCTGACACCTGAGAGTTCTTTTAAAAACAAAAAGTTTTCTCAAAGGTGTGTGAAGTCTACAAACTCTCTCATTCTGAGAGAAGACCCGTGCCCAGCAGTGGGACGATAATGGGTTGATGATGATAAATCTATTTCCACCTCTCTTTTGTGATACAGTTCATACAGATGACTGTTTTATTAATGTATAGCTGTTTCATTACTAGTGTAAGATTCAATAATTAAAATTGGACACATTTAAGTCAAACTCGCACTCAGATTCCGCACCACAAAACTTTCAACTTTATATTATTAGTGCTTATAATAGCAGAACATACATTGTAAAAATAAAAATCCTTATACACTTCAATAGATAAACAGTAAGATGCAGATAAATATCAGTTCCTTGTATGAGGATCCTATTAATTTTCCATACGTATATAAATTTAATAAAATAAAATTTAATAATATTAGTATTTGTTGCCTCTCTATAGTCGCATAAGTACTCACTGGGTAATCAACTTGAAGTATCTATCTATTACGGTTCAAAAGATAGAGAAAGGCTTGTGATAGACAGACAGACAGCGGAGATTTAGTAAAAAAAGGTTTCGTTTTTACCCTTTGAGTACTAAACAGTAAATACGAGTACTCGTATCTATCGGATTTTCTTTTGTATGCAACAACATCAAACAATATAACGATTGTTATTTTGTTCACTAATAGCCTTTTCTTGACAAAGCTTTTTACCTTTCATTACGAAAGAAAATATTTATGTCTTCTTAAATTTGAGATACCTAAAACATTTTTAAGAGAAATTCCATGAATCGTTAAAATAGATCTGTCTAAAAGACTCTCAAGTGCGGTGTCGCATTACAAAGTCATAATATTTCAAAGTGAAATATAAAGACTTCAATGAAATTTAATATGCAGTGCTAACTAGACTACATTTATTTAATCAGGTGAGTGAATCACTGTCTTCTAAAGTTTAACAGATATAAACTATAGTAAGTGTCATGACACTATAATGAACATCAATTATCAAACAACATATCTTTGTTTTTTTATTCTGACTTCAATGCAAATATGATCATTGTCCTGAATTAATATAGTATATTCTTGTATATATTCATGGTTGTGTTGGATGTCATAGGAGGTGATTTAGGGACAAAATTCAGAAGATGGGCAGTGATATGGGCTTTCTATGTAACATCTACGCCACCTGCGGTCACCAACAAACGCGGTGTAGTAGCTCATATTCAGTAGCGACCCTTAAAAGGTTAGATGTTCATATGGCTAATATAGGCTGGGCAGTAGTGACTTCAAATCAAACTTTAATAGTTTTAAATGTACATTTATTTGATGTACTGCCCTGGCGGACTTCTGCACCATGTGCATTACACCTTAACAGTGCTTTACACCCCACCCATTGTGAAGTTCTTAAGATGATCACACCATAGTCCCATCTGCACCGGTGCTTGTTGACAACACTTCTCTTAACGATGAGTACATTAACCTACAAATGGGTAAGTCCAACTTTGAGGGGGAGGTCACTCGAAAAATCCAACTCGGCTGGGCTACGTTCGGGATATTACGTAGTATTTTTACGTCCAAAGTTCCTCAGTGCTTGAAATGAAAAATTATTCTAGTAGTACCTAACTGTGGGCCTGAAATCCATAGGCGGACTAAGCTTACCGATATAATTTTCAAATTAGCAACCGATATTTAATATAATTTGCAATGGGCCGGCCACATAGCTCGAAGGACCGATAACCGATGGTCCTCAGGTGGCAAAAATGTTTAAGCATAAGAAGTATAGGTCGCTCTTCCACCACCTTGACTGATGACCTGAAGAAAACCTATTGGATTGTTAAATCCGGTTGGAATGGCCTAATTTAGGGGAGGCCCATGTCTAGCAGGAGACCTCAAAAGGCTAATGGATGTTGGACAGATTTATTTGATGTATACTTAATACACTACATAAGCATAGTAAGCTAAGGTAACTTTACCGTTAAGAATCCTGACATTTTAATCAATGTCAGATTTGATTAAATCTTATATAAGAATCGCGACGGCCATAAAGATCGTAATAAATATCCGGATTCAAATGTCACGGTGAAGATACTAACGGCGTAAATATATCTCTAGGTAAGACCAAAGCATTTTACCATCCAAACAAAAGAATACAAACGAGCGACCTGGTGCGAAATTAATTCAAAGCGATGGGTCGACGAAAATGTGTACACAAAGGTAAGCGAAAATAAAAGAGAAAGAGCTGAAACAATTTCCAAGGACCTCCAGAGATAAAGGCCGCAATTACTACACTTAAATTGTCAATGTGATAAAATAACTAAATGAAATGACGTCGAGTTATCAGCTTCTCGAATATTCATTCTCCATGATATCTTTTAGAATTAAGGACAAAATAGATTTATATCTTACGTTATGAAGATATGTTGTTATGAGTGTGTTGTAAATTCGCAAATATGTTATATATAAAATATTGAGCTTGAGGGTAATCAGTCAAAAAATATCAATTTCTTTATGACAACAACTCTCTTTTTTTGAACAAATTCCTTACAGAAACCGCCGAGTTCCATCAAAACACAGCTCAATAAGATAAGACTTTTGTGAAAAATCAACTCACTTATGCGTTAGAATATTTTCTATGATTATAGTCAACAATTTAAAATGAAAAGTACTTTCTCATTTACTTAAGACTAGCTGAAATACCCGTGCTTCGCTACGTGACAAAAAACTACTCCCTAACCGTTGAAGGTACATTAAAAGTGCTAAGCACCTTCTAGAAAATTGAATGTTAACCTCGTATATGTCATCACATGTTTTCTATTTTGTAGCGTTCTCTTTTTATTTAAAATTGAAATATGAAAGTCTGAAACCCTTTGGTTCACTAAAATCTTTACATAACGAAAATATCGAAATTCTAAGTAGCCCATTTAAATATATCCATGCACAATTTTATGTAAATCAGACTATTGGTTCTTACGTGATTGAGTAACACACAGACATGCACTAACTCATTTTTATATAATAAAAGATACATAAAAATCTGTTTAAATGATGTTATTTTCAACTGAAACACGAAGTTTATTCTATTCAGGGTTTCACTTCACAATAAGCAACATTTAGAGTGATATGCTCTTGTCAGAGCGGTTATGCAAACAATAGATTCGGTATGCGTTATCGCATAGATATTCTACTTCTTGTTCAAAGGAGAAATTCATTAATTTTACGAATTTTTATTTAAGTCTGGTAATGATCTTCGAATATAACTATTTATGCTGAAAGTAGGAAAGTAGTGAAATTAAATAAATATCTGTATTTTGCAAAGGCCTACGGGGGCACTTACAGATTGTCACTTACAATATTTTTTCTTACACTACCATCGGATCGGTACTCGACCTCAACTGAGAAGATCCTGCAAGAAACTCAGCGAGTTTGTCTTTTTTCTTTGTGTTACTTTGTATTTTTAATCATCTTGTTTATTACAAGCTAGTTCACTATCTTGCCTTACATTAGACTAAACTAGGCTTGTTTGGTATGATACGCTAACGCCAAAACTTCGACATTTAACTATTGAAATATATATTATAGCTCAGTCCCAAGCTGCTCTATCTTGTATGTAATCAAAAACTTTATAATATAGTATATATTGTTACAAGTCCCACTTCCGGTTTCTCGATAAGCAACCCAATGTTCTATAATAATTTAAGTTTTATTATAATATGGTGCTACAAATTAATTATCAATTTATGAAAATATTCATTGAACAAATGTAATAAGCATAATGATTTAAATTATTACAATGATATCAATAACACATTATTATAATATAATTTTAATATAATTTAATTATAAATAATATTAAAAATAATTTATACGATCCATTTGTTTTAAAATTGCAATGAAAACTATTTAATATAAACTTTTGTCCGAGGGTATAAATATATGTACTTAGTCCATTTTTCAGTGCGTTAATAAAACGGTCGTCATTCTGAACACGTCGTTATATTATTTCCGCTCTCCCGTAACAATATATAATATATTTATATAGTAGTATTGGTTGTTTTATTTCCAAGTGTGAACGAAATTAAAGCGAGCTGTAATGGTTGTCCATTGAAGCATGGGAGTCCGCCGCTGTATCGTTCTCACGCACTTTTACCTTGAACACAACGAGTTCGGAGAGGCGTAAAAATCCTTTTTCTAGAAACCTTTTAGGATGAGAGGAAAAAGACACCTACATAAAAGGAATTCGATACAATCCGAGCATACAATGAAAGAAAATAAAATTATCGTGTTTATGAAGTAGAAAACCAAGGTTTAATCTATCTTTGTTACTTTTCGTTGTGAAATTTAGGTACTTGTTGCGTATAACTTTTACTGAGAGATTTGGTTTACTAATTCAAATGTGTGGCCACGCAAAAAAAATGTGTGGCCAAATGGCCACTAAAAATACGCTTAGATACCCGTAGCTTTGCAGGCAGATCTTGGATTTGGATCTAGACTTCACCTTCTTTGGTTTTTTAAATGCCTTATCGTAATATTTGTGTGTTCAGACACCCACGAGTGTGAACAACGGTTTATTTTTTTATGTTTTTTCCATTTACCATATGTTTATACATGTATCCATATCCTTTACTATAAAATTCCTTATTTAACAAAACATTTATCTTTTACCCGATTATTTTCCGCAGTAAAAATTGTGTACAAAATGTACACTGGGAACAACGTGCGGGTTCTGTCAATTTCATGTTCACAACGTAAAATGTGCTGTGACATAAAATGAGGAGGGTCTGCAAACAATAGCGCTTGTTGGTAATACTAATGTCAAAGGAAACGAGATAAGTCAGGCACACTGAAAATAAATACGTTTTCCATACTTTTTGAAAGAAATTAGTGCATTATGAGAGTTTTTTCACCACTTACGTTTTATGAACAAACTACCTGTTGTTGTTCGTGTGTTGTGATATAATTCTTTATGTCCTACTTTGTATAAATCAACCTTTCTTTTGGTTTGTTAATAATAAAAAGCTTTTGCACTTATAGGTTTTACACATAAACACACAATTATGTATATATAACCACTTTAATTTAGATATATGCCTGACCCAAATTCGAATCCGGGTTCCGGGCTCGATATAAGGGGCAGATTTGTAAGTTGACAACTGAGTCACACAAACCATAAGAACAAGTATAATATTTAGTGGTATGTTGTGCACAGACACAACATACCACTAAATATAATACTTGGTCTTATGGTTTGACGTATAAACTTCTAAACTCTTTACGGCTTTGTTTTCAAATCTGTTTATGAAATATATTCAATCATCATTATAAAAGGATTTTCTCTTAGATCTAGGGTCGTAGGTAGATTAAATTTCTTTTAATCTAAAAGTCGACCCCAGTGTAACATTGTGAAAATATGTTGATATCGATGAGGACCATGGAACAAAAATATGGGCATTACGTAAACAATTCCTGCAGATATAAATATGTACTTGGGCCTATTAACATGAGTGGACTATGTTCAAAGCCCTTCTAATTCGCAGAAACAATTTAGACGATAAAATAAACTGTTGACAATATACAAAAAACACCAGCTGTAACGCATTCAATACTTTATCTATAGGTAGTAATAACATTAGGAGTAATCAACCGTGTGTGCGGGCAAAAAGAAAAAGGAATTACAATACGCTTTCTCGCAATAATCTCTACCGTTTGTTTAAGAAAAAGCGAGAATGCAGTTAACCGTAAACCGAGGTCGGGTAAATGATGTGGAACGACGATACGGGATACAAAGTACCTGTAAAAGATTTACAATTTGTTGAATTGGTATTCGTTCAACACAAAGAGGTCAAGATGATGGAGTGTTTATGAAGATTTGAAGAGGTCCTATGACCGATGTCCAATCGTCACATAACGAAATGTCTTGTGTATAGATGCGCGCGTGTATTGAACCTACTACGAACAAATAACGGAATGCATGGGTGCCGGACTAAAATAAAGGCCGAGTACTCTATAACTTTTCATTTATGTCAATTAGCATGTCATAAGGTGCGAATGAAACATAACATGTATGTTCGTTTTTATTATTTTTGAACGTGTCACAGATCAAAAAAATGTCAAATGTTTGCCTGGTAACCTTTGATTTACAATTATAACAAATACAAAAGTTCTATCCAAGACATTAAATTATTTTTAGACGGCTATCAACTTAATTTTGTAGTTTTATGGTTTGTTGATTCGTTGGGAGTTTGACGAATTCACTGAGTGAAGAAGAAAAAAAAATTGAGCCGCACATTTTGTGGCTATGACACGAAATTTTGTGCCGATGACAACTCAACCCTAAAAATTAACAGCAAACATGACATACATTGTTAAAATACGCGTGTGTTGAAATACGTAATAGTTAGCGTACAATTATGGCAAACAGGTTTACCTTTTCGCGCGTTAAATCACGTTTTTGTTTAGAGACAACCTTTGTTTGTGCGAACAGCAACGAAGCGACGTTTTGAGAGCGTGACTCCCGTACCGTACGATAAAGGGTGGAACCCGTGGGTCTAATTGTTGATACAAGATAATAAATTAGTTTAATTATAAGCGTACGTGCTTTACACGCATTAAGAAGGTAAATCTTCATGTTATTATATGGTTGTTTTTGTATTAAAAAGTAAAAATGCTCCAAAATGTGTACATAGATCTTTTTGTGCATCTATTTTTTAATCGCTGTTGTGTTATGTGCTCTTAATACGAGTTTATTATGTTTCCCCAAAACAATCATTTTTTATCAGATTATAGATAAAGTAGCCAACGAGCATGCAGTCTATCTGATGGTAAGCGCTTTTTGCCGCCCATGGACAACAGTAAGCAACTTCATATTAGACAGGAACCCTATCTGAAGTCGATCATAGATGCGTTGCTAGTCTCGAGAACTAAGATAGTCGCCTCATATATAATGGAGCTGACATGATTTACGTTTTTGCATACATTGGAATGTACACTGAAGGTTTACATTTTCTTATTCGACCATACCTTGAATCTATAATAATTATTGCGCAGACTAGACAAATTGAGGCAAAGATAGTTTACAAAAAAGTTGAGAAATCATGAAATAACCTCATACAATCATTTTGCTAGTGGTGACTTTTTAATTTAAGATAATCCGATAAATAGAATCGCAGTAATAACTTGTGGCAAAGTGAAATGTGGGCAATTTTTCGCTGCGCGTTATATAGCGGTAGGTATATGGTAGGTATTAATCAACTTCATACCAAATTAAGATTTAATCCGCGAATTCGAATTTGTTAGACGCAGCTGTCGGATCATAATCCCTAACAAAATTTCGCGGTAAATTTATTTTGATGCAAATAAATACAGATTCGTCGCACCTGCCTCTATATTGCGATGTTGGGTATAATTATGAAGAACACTAAGCGAAATAATACAAATTACTTCGAGGATTCAACCCCATTTTATTTGCTGAAACATTTTAACGCTACCTCTTAGCGTTAAAATCATTTAACATATTACTCGAAATTGAGAATGTCACGTAATTAAATTTACCTATTCGTTATACAGCGATGATATTTTATGATAATTCTCAGGTAACTAAAAATATGTTTTAAATTCTCGAATTAATTATTTACGTACGTATTATGTTATTGAACACAAATATTGTTGTGACACTGAGTTCTGGTGCATGCTCTTACTATAAGATTGGTTTCATATGTGAATTTATATAATCTGAAATCTAGTTTTTTCGTTTCCCTCCATAAAACTTTATAGGTGGAATTAACTCTTTCTTTACTTCAGGAGAGGTTTTATTTGTATGGTCCTAATGTAATTTATATGTTTTGTACGTATAAAACTGTAGTTAGGAGGTACTTTCGATCAGTATATTTATTAATTCAATTTCTAGACAAGGTGGATAACCTTTCTTGTCCATCCTACTGTCTTTTTATACCTTTCGCCTATTAAGGCTTAGTTCTTACAGAAAAACACAATTTATGCTTAAGAGGATATTCCGACGTTGCAAATTACTTACGAGTTGCAGAAAGAAATATGCGGAGTCATAAAATGTGCATTTATTTGAAGCGCGGAAAAGGCACTTGCCACAATAACATTCAGGAGAACTTATCTTGAATTCGCTTGGAATTGCGTTGTTTTTGCAGTAACATTGCAGGAGGACTTTAGAACCTCGGTCGTGATTGCCTCAAAAGCTTTTTGTAAATCATTATCTTCTTTATTATTGTGTCCAGTCGCTTGTATTTTTATAATAATTTATTGCGTTTGTTACGTAGCCCTAATGCTCAGCCCTAGTCCATCCAGCAACCTGAGGAGCTGATGCAGCACCTCGAACGGCCCCACATGTCGTGGGAGCAAACAGCACTCCGAGCTCTCACATTGACTCAGTGTTACACCTCTAGTATTAAGTCTAAAATGTAACAAATTTTATCTGTAATTAAATACTATGTCGTGTTTCTCTGTGACCTCCGGCCGCCGCCTAACATAACTCGTTTTTAAATATAAGATCATAACAAAAAACAGGATATGTCTCAGAAGAGGCTTCTTCATAAAAACATTTACATTCTATCAAATGAGAATTGTGGATATATATAATTCAAATATAGCTGATCTTGCTCAGTATAAAAATAAACACTCTTGGAAAAAAATCCGCAGTCGAGTTTCGTTAAGTAAGAAAATGTAACTTAAACACACATGAAATCTTTAGATTCAATTCACGAAATATATGAGTCTAGATTTTGTTGGTACTTTGCCCTTATTTTGGTATATCAAAGATACTATTCATGTAGTTATGCGCCGAAAATGTTCGTTCCCCATTTATCCTTCATTTATTATAACTCAACTATATTAACAAGGACCTCGCTTAGAAATGGTTTTCGCTTAGTTTATTTTCTAAGAGCGAATAGATTTCTCCGTAAGTAGCCATCAATCACCTCACTTACCTAATTAAGTCTTCCTTTCTCCTAAGCGTTAAAGCTACAGTTTTAGTTAAATGAAACGGTACATGTCCAGAAATTCGTAAACAAGATTTAGTGCTACTATTACTATACAAAAAATATACAAAAACTACTACTACTATACAAAAATAATAATTTTACCATGAATAGCAAACGCGCAACTATTCTACCTGATGGTAAGTGGTTTAAGCCGCAGATAAATATCTATAAATCAACCTCTGATATAACAGCCTTACCGAGGGTCACGTAAAAACTTTTAAGAAAGCTCACTTACAGTTGCGATGTTACCCCTGAGGACTTATATGAACGTCTGGGATTAGCATATCTCTCTTACCACACCCTTCAAGCCAGAATACAGCAGCGCTTAATACTGCTGTTATAAGCAAAATAGTGTAGTAAAAGTATAGTAAGGTTATTTTCGGGTGAAAATGTTATATGTTTTTCTTATTGTTTTCACGACCAATGGTTGACGACATATTAATGGGTCGCAAAAATTAATAAGATTTTCGTAATATAACTTGGATAGTGATAATTAATCATTTAAAATCGATCATTATAAATTACTGTGGTCATCGTTTATGACTGGAACACGTTTCTATCTAAATGCGGTTTTAAATCCGTGGTTAGCGTGCATATTGAAGCCTTGTGCTGATTAAATTGTTTATTAATTTTACTTATAATGAGTATTACTATAACTACACTACTACTTACTACTTACACAATAATTTACTCGTAATAGTTTGATATAAATCAATTATATGATATATTACAAACCTGCCTTAATGTTACGACGACCCGTGTTGCAGAGTGGTCACCATACCGGTCTGATGCGCAGTGGGTTCCGGGTTCGATTCCTGACCAGACGCATATCTGAATGATGAGTTTAAATTACTGTTCTAGGTCTGGGTGTTTGTGAATTCTTCTTTGTGTGTCCATGGTACCCGCGACACAGGAGAAAATCCTAGTGCGGGGCTATGAGTGTAGAAACCGTGTGAAGCGTGTCAATGTAGTAAAGTCTCTCCTCTGATTATTTCTAAGAAGAGGTTCGAATGCAGTATTGGTACACTGTCTATTAAAGTTATTTTCAAATCATATATTAAACTTATATCTATTATACTTATAACTTTTTAGTATCAGACAATTTATTTATCTGAAAATTATGAATTTATAACATATTTAATTGAATTCAATAGAAAAAGATAGAATTGTGGTGAGCGAAAACTTATTGTACTATCTTTTAAAAAACTATCCGCTTTATTCTTGTATTATTCCATTCCTCTTTATCATTATTATTTGCAATTTATAAAATGTTGCATTCATATTTGTTACTTTATTCATATTTTAAAAAGAGATACAAATTTTGTATCTTTCATATAACATTCCCTGATTTGTCAAATAGAAGTGATAGAGTCGTTTAACACTTTTGATGGACGGCGAAATATGTAGCATTTTGTGCTGCACTATCCTGATTATAAGGTTGTTATTAGACCGAATCAATAACCCAATTAGTTTGACTAGCCCTAAGTAGAAACATATATGGGGTTTTAGAGCTGTATTATTTATTATAGGCATCTATCGTCGGCAGTGATCGCTTACCTGCAGATGTATGCTCGGTTGCTACTTTAATTTCATAAAAAGTTCAGAGGTTGAAAGACTGCTATTTACCTATGTACTATAAATGTACCTAAATTGGATTGGTTTGTACTACTAACCACACTGTATTATTGGTAAAAGGTTTTTGCAACCTTTCTCCGTAATTGGACGAACATTTTGAGCAAAATTTTTGGAAATTGAATTTGGCAGATAGCTAGCATATTTGTAGTTAATTCCGTTAATTACTTGGCCATTTATAATAACTACGTAACTTATATAACAGACAATGCGGTTTGAATAGTTTTCGTCGGTATTATTTGAGAGTCGTATTTCAAATTGCTAAAATAAACACAATTGTGGTGTAAACTAGACACGGATATTTTAAAACTGAGTCTATTCGAGCTGCCGAAAGTTCAGTAATAGTTTTATAAACGACACTCAGTTGCCGTAGCTAAAAGGAAAGTTTTTCCACGTTGTTGCGTTCCGAGCGTTGAAGTACACTTCATATTGGAGTTCACCAGAGAGCCGGATATGCTTTTGTAAATTATCCTGTATATCCTGATCCTATACGTAAATCAGTAAGTTAATACTTTGTTAAAATATTTTCCAATTTCTAGGGCAGAGCAGTTTTTGCGTTTCAGTATCGGGAAATAGATGTTAATTTACTTCTGATTTATGATTTTATTTCCCAGGAATGGCAATGTATCGGTATTTTTTTCAAGAACAACCCTGTTATATATAAAGTTGGTTATAGACGCCCATGAGCGGTCTCTTGCAAAAGAAGAACTTTGCTGGTGACCAAGCTTCGGTGTGCAGGCTAGTGACTGCAGTGGATGAACAAAAAAAACAACAGTGTTGTATTACTTTGTTCTGGTTTAAAGAGTGTGGTAAGGAAGACATATTCTCCAACGTACTCCTCATAGGAAGCTACGCAACCGTACTATGCTTCAAATAAGAGTTATCTTATTTGAGATTGTTTACAGATGATGTTTAAAGGTGATAGTGGCCACTTTTTGTTAGGACTGTAGGTAACGTATCAAACTATGATAAAAATAAGGAATTTTAATTTAGAATATGAACTCTGTATCCATATATTTGGTTTATGTTTATTATGCTCACGTTGTACGAGATCTTCGATAAGGGTACATAACAGGATAAGTAAAATGAGATGTAATTTAATAAAAACCTCACCCATGTTGCTCCGACCGTTTGTAACTTTGTGCGGGATTTAGTAAATTATTTTTTAGACTCTTAAATATAAAAAGTATTACTTTGTTGTTATGTACCTTTAAAGTTTTCTTTCTTTGATTCGGTTCAGTAGCTGTAGAATTTCCTTAGTAGGTATAAACAAATAAAATGTTTAAGGACTATTTTTAATGTTTGTAAATCGTAAAACTGAACACAATCACCATACATGACATATTTTGCATATGTATTACTTCCATGTGTTTAAGTGTCTCTTAATTTAGACTTAAATTATCATTCAAATATAAATGCAGTAATAAACATCTAGCTACGTAAACTACGGTCAGATATTTAAAAGCGACTTCGTGAAACTGGCGAAAGTTTTGTAATATAGTTTTATAAATGGTGTTCAGTTGGCGTACCGTCTGAAAGGAAAGTTTATCTATTCGAGTATACTCGTATGCGCCTGGCGTTTGACTAATCCAAATATACATCCGCAATACTAAAGTTCTCATTTTAGTAACTATCACATAAATATAGAATTATATTAACATACTTAGAAACGTGCCTATCCAATTTTAAGTCGTTATGTTAAGGACAAAACATGCGAAATGAAAAAAGCAAAGAGAAAAATAAGTAAGAATATATAATTATAAGGAAATAATAATATAATATACATATAATTAATGTAATATATAATGTATATATAATTATATAATATAATATATAAATAATTATAACGAAATTATAATGCCTACCATATGCACATTTGTCATTGTCTGTGACACCTTATTGTAATACTTGTATTTTCTATTTCAGTT
>DWLI01002321.1:0-13425 GCA_018249915.1 Cecropterus dorantes dorantes
GGCGCCCGCAACCCCGGAAGCCCTCTTTTGCTCGCCTCTTACAGCAGACGGGGGATACCGTACCCATGCCGATCCTGCAGCTATAGGGATGAGACCTTCTGGCCTATCATCTCATGAATTTATATTAAAGTTGGCATTCCTGTCAGGCTGTTAAGGGACTTGAGCCCCCCGATATGTGTAAGTGTACCATTTTTTTTTGCCCAACGAAGTGGGCACGGGTCTGCTAGTACGTTAATAAACTGCAACATATTGTAATAGACAGGTACGTTAACCATGAAATAAACGAGATTGGTAGTTTACGTATTTATGTGTTACACTTGTTACGAGCAATTTGGATTATGTGGGTGGCGTGATAGACGCACATTATCGCGGAGATGCGTTACCCGGCGCGGCGGCGCGGCGGTGCGGCGGCGCGCGACGTTCGCCTGTGCTCTTACATCGACTTATTAATTTTTTATAAGTTGCGAAGACGGCACGACATAAAAGGAACGGTGAAGGAGTAGTTATAGGCGCGTGTAGTGTGACATCGACTAAATGTTAAATAGTGTTGTTTCATTTGATATTCTCCTATATTCGCATTGTTTGCTAATTTGTAATATTGGAAGCAACCAGAGTGTACATTAAGAAAGTTGTAGACTGAATCTTGCCTAATGGTCACGCAGTGTGTCTACATTACCGAAGTGGGCGAAATATTACGAGCCTCTGAAGCGTTGGCAAGGTGCGGCGGATGCGTCAGCTCGTGATGTGCGCTGCAGTGGGTTTGTCGTTTTTGTCTGTAGATATAAATTAAGTTTTATACAATAGTATGGTAAAAATACTATTGGACAATAGTACTATGTACAATAGTAATTTATGATAAGGTAACGACAGGAAGCCGGACGTGGGCCACCAATGTCAGCATTGATGACATACTCGGAGGTCGCTCGACAAATAGCATAAATCATGCTAATGGAAAATTGACATTACTCCTTTGGATTAATATTGGATTACTATTTGGATTAATGACTTCTCTGCTAATATTATGTATAGCTATATACTTTTTGGGTCTAGAAAAGTGTAGCAAACTGCAGCTACAGAGCAAAAATAGTAATAAACTAGCTTCGGTTTGTCCATAGAGTAGGACATTCTGTCGGTATCTTCGCTCAGATAGAAAAATAAATCTATGATAAAAAGGTGTCTTTCGAAAGCTTTCCGGCGTCTTATTGGCACAAGTTTTTGTGTCCGCGCTCCGGGGGTCAGCGGTGACTTTTATGTTTTTACGTTTCGAGGAGCTTGTTTTAAATTAAAATAAATAGTTTAAAATCTTGAAGCAGTGAGAGAGCTTTTGTTTCATTAATCAAGAAAAAATAAAACTTAATCTATCCACTTCAATATCATCATGCTTGTTATAACTTAAGTAGCGTTAAACATAATTGTATGTAAATAACTTGGCATATGAATAAATTAATACTATATTTCTTAAGCTGCACTTTTGCATGTCACATTTCTAATTTAAATTTACTATTGAATATAGATAACGACGTAAGAGACGTAATAGATGTTATCTTTATTTGTTACATACATGCAACTCTAAGATCAGTTTTATAAACACTTCGTATTACTTACATGACAAATAACGTAACGGAAATAACGTCATACATATTGCATGACAGCCGTGTCTTTAGCATTTATCTCCGGCGCGGAGTGAGGCTCGCGCCGGGCTGCAGCGGGCTGCCGTGGAGCGGGTGTCGGCAACCTTTTAAATGTTGCGGGCCCAATGTAATAATATTAACGAAGTCGCGGTGATATCATGAGTCGGTTAAAAGAGGTTTCTGTCCCCTGTAAAACGTGCTGTCATGTAGGCGAGCTGTATTTTGCCACTCATAAGATGCCGAAAACCAAAGGTGGGTCACATAAAACGTGCCACAAGCGGAATCTTAAGCGGAGAGTAGCGGGGCGCCGCGGAGTACAGCGGCACTGATCGATGCGGACGTACTCGTACATTATAACTGATCCACGAACCCCGGGGAATCTCGGTTTAGATCACACCGGGAATGCCTTAGGATATGGTACTGCTTGCAACGTCATTTGACAGTCCGTATTAGTCTGAATTATTGAGTCTATAATGAATTTGTAATTCGGATGTGGTTTTGTTTTTCCCAATGTGGGTTGGCGAGGCCCTACTATATTTATTACAGTTTTATAAGCATTAAGTAATATAGATTCATATTGCGTTAAAGTTTATAGTCGATCGAGAGCTTGTGAAGTTTGCCCGTAGACGAAGATGGGCAATACAGACAACTTTTTAACATATTTATATATATTTCAAAAACGAGCGCTTTTAAAATAGTTCATAATATTTTAATTGCAGCTAAAAGTTTATTTTTTAAATTTATACTAATAATACCAAAAATATTATTATAAAGAACAAGCACCACTTGGTAGTTTGCACATCATTACCTGCTTTCACAGGCCGCTCCGGCACTTTGGCACCGCCAATAAAGAAACGGCTTCGCGATTAGACATCATTCACGATCATTCATTTAAGTATAATTGAAGACGATAATCCGAAGCTCGTTGCAGTTAACATTATTCCCGTGCCGAGGCATGTTTTGATGCTAACAGTAATTCAATAATACCAGTATTTCCGCCACAGAGTGTGTATGAGTACAATTATATTTATAAATGTATATAATTATACCTATGCTGCTCGTTTGCTTGTAACTATATAATAACTTAGCAGTACCTGCGTCTTCGCTTACGTAAAGTAGAGGTTCCCAGACTCATAGGATTTTCTCATAGACCATTTTAAAAATTAGCTGGTTCTGGTGGATATACATACGGGTATAATAACTATATTTCAAAATGTGAAAATTAGAACTATTGAAACTATGAACTATAGAAATTTGCGTTGCCACTGAGTTCCAATTTAAAAAAAAATGTAAATGTAAAATGTAAATTGACGACCAAATTTAAAGGTCGCCAAATGTAATTATTTTGCTAATAACAACTTAAAATATTTATGAATTATTTACCTAGGCAGTAATAATTTTTATTTTTTTAAATAACACTTGAAATGAAAAGCTTGTAGCGCAGCGCAACCAGTGGCCGTTTGAAGAAGTTCTATCGGGAACACTTTACGGCCTCGTAACTTTGTAAGGCGAATGAAAAAGCTGCCTTGCTACGCTAGCTACGTATTCACAATGATTTACGATAGATGGCAGCACGCCGTGACTATTAGGTATAACTAAACTAAGTTATGAAATTTTATTAAATATTATTATCTGTATCGTAATGTAAATAAAACACTAAACTATAAGTGAACTTTTACAATTTATGCGTTAAGTGTTTTTCCTATCATACGTAACATGTTTTAATTAAGTTCCATTTTGATGGGGTATTTTATTAAATACCCCATCTAAAAGGAACCTCACTAAGATAATAATTAATTTAATTGGAACCGGCTTAATAAGCTCAATACGCCATAAGCCACTTCGGTCTCTGCAGCGTGATTCATGTTTCCATATATCTTGATTCTTGATACGCTTAATACGATTTTCCCGCCACACTGACCTCTGTCTACGTGTTCTCCTGCCATTACAAATAATTCGCAAAGTTCGAGTCTAATTCGCACAAGCAGGGAAGCCTGCTTGTGCACTAACATTTTTTCTTTTATTTTTGTACTCGTTATTAATACAGCTGTAGAAGTAAATGTATTTTAAAAATCTACCTAAAAGTGTATATGTACCTATTAAGTTTCAAAGAAATAAACACCCGCACGCACCATACACTTGTATTTCAGTATTTGTTGGTATAGCGACGATAAAAATTCCATCTATTATTATTAAGGACCCTTTGGTTTGGTTAAGGTTTGGTAACCTCTGGGTAAATTTCATAAGGTCTTGTGAAGGTTGGTTAAAAAGAGATCCATGTCCAAACGTAATACAATCTCGGATTGTCGACACATACCTACTAATATGATTATGTTTCAACATAGTTTATTTTTAATTGTTAAGTTAATGTCACAAATATAATAACAGTTGTAATAAACACGAACGTGTTATTATAGAGGTTGAAATTATAACCCCTTAACAGAGGCGTTGTCGTAAGATACGGGGGAGTCCTGCATCAAAATAAGAAGCCTCGAGGTAGCGCGCCGGTGTCCCCGCGCGCATGACATAGTCACAGATGATGGGATAAAGATATTCAAGCTCCATTCCAACCAGCGATGGTCACGGTGGCGAACAAACGCCGTCGGGACCGCGGACGAGTGCTACCAGTGGCCCCCACAAAGGACGTCCAAATGACCACCGTGGGGTAATAGCCGGTGGGAGCCCGCCATCCTCTCAGCTGCCTCAGGAGGTGAAACTTTGTGTATAATATCACGTCTAATCGATTTTGAATGTTACGCCCCTGAAAGATAAGGTAAAATAGTGATTGAATGTTTATGTAGTCTGCGCGTAAAAATCGTGGGGTCAGTTGGTGATTGAATAAAATTATTTATTCATCTAAATTGCTGTTGCAATATTACTATTTGGTTTTCGTTTCTCGAAGTTATCACTTTGTTGTGAGTCACTCTGAGCGCTGTCACATTTTCCTTATAGTTAATCTTATGAGCGTCAAGAGTTCGTTATACCTTATTAAGGTAGTAGAACTTATCGAGATTCGGCTGTGGTGTTACCGCCACCACATCTACTCTTATTCACTTTATAGTACTACTACTTTATAGTACGCTCTAATTGTATTTATGCACCGGTATTCCAGATTAAGGTACTAATACATCGGCTGATACATCTTCGTATGGTAATAGCCATTTAAAAAAGATGAACTTTTAAATAAACGATGTCGGTCTGTCGAATACATTTTGAAATAATTCCACGTTTTAATCTCAATTTGTTTAAGTAAATTCAATAGTATGTTTGTAAAAATTTAAGATAATTTGTACTTTCGAGAAACTGGTTTAAGTGTATGTTACTGGCCCCATCGAAATATTAGGCGTAACGTGCCCCGATCGGGCGCGCGGCGATGGCTTGTAACGGTTCCGTTGAATCAGCGTCATCGCCCAGCCCTGACTGGCCCGCGACGAAGCTGCGAGCCGGTACCGGCGCTGGAAACTTACGGGTGTCGAGCAGTGTGCTTTCGAAGCTGAACACGGTTTTGAGATTCTGTCGAAAATCTGGAGGGGTTGGTTCGTGGCCGGCGAGAATGGCCCGGATGGTGCGCGCATAGCTTTCGGCGCGAGAGCTTACAAATAAATAAACCAGTTCCCCTCCTCCCCCGTGCGGTGCTACACAGCCTCCGCCTCACCTGACGCAACTGCGTATATTATCCGCTTTAAATGCATGAAATGAACCTTTAGCGTCGGCGCTTAAAGGCTCGTCGCATATCGCCCACAAACAGGAGAACCAATAGTGGGAATAGGCATCGCCGGCGGATGATGGTTTCTGTTGAATTAGGTGTTCCTCAATCGCTGTCTAACGTCAACATTCCTCCTGAAGAATTCGGTCAATTACCGTCCCCTGATTTGAAAAGAAACTATTTACGAGTAACGTTTTAATCGCAGATATTACATGGTTTGTACTTATACATGGAAGGTTGCTGCGGGATTGATATCCAACCGTAGTTTGTTTAATACACAATTAGGTGTCAGTGGTGGGTTGGTAGGGCAGCGCGGGGGTGAGGGGCGGCGGGGCGGCGGGCGTCGGTGCGCGGGCGCGGCAGTTCGCGGGGAGACGCACGCGAGAGTGGTCGCCGCTATCGGCTAACAGCGGTGCGGCCGCGGAGTGTGATGCGAGCGCGCCGCCCGCCATGGCCACGCTCGGCCTCTCCAAGGTGTTCATACTGGACAAGTACTTCACCGAGCTGCAGAAGTTCTGGGAGACGGAGAAGAAACTGCAAGGTGAGCGAGCGGCGCCCGCCCCGCGCGCCGCCTCGCCCGCGGCGCTGCGCGGACGCTGAGGACGAGATTGTGATGATTTTATTACTTTTTATGTTGTGCTCGATTGTCGAAAGCTCTACATTTTTCACCTGTAAACACCGATCGGAGCCTTCATGGGTTCTAATTTGATCCGGCTCGAAGGGCCAGGTATTCGCCATACAACTCGGTCCCGTATGCTTTATAAGCTTTATATCGAATGATATTGGTGAGTCATGAAGATAATTGTTTTATATTTCAAATATGGAATGAAATACATATTAGTTAGAATATCAGCACTGTTGTTCCCGTTGGTCTTGTTATCTCGGCTGAGGTAATGTTTGGAAAAGAACAAAGTGTACAAAATAGTTAAAGGTATGCAATAAGTTAGATCAACAATATTGATCTTGAACTTATCGAAACTCATTACTTCGCGAGACGTAGCTAAAATATCTTGTCATCTGTGGACGATTCGCCGATCCCATAGTTATTATGATTTAAGTTTTTAGAAGATATTTTCTTAGTTGTACATATTTTATAGGTTGTTGTAACCGCCGCTGTTTCAATGGTTATCAAACGGGCATGCTTTATGCAAGTCAGTAATATTATACATATTGCAGTTAAGCATAAGTGCATATTAGGCTACGGCGATCGGCGGCTAACGGCGAGTTGCAAGCATAGATAGAGGGGGGCGCAGCGGGGGCGGTGGGGGGCGCCAAGGGATAATGGCAAATTCGGCCCTTGCGCACGCCGCGGCCTTCTCTCGGCGCTGGCATCTTAACTACCTAACATCGAAATAATCAAAATAAGTAGAAGTTTAGTCGACAAATACTTAACGCTACGTTACCTTATTTTATGCCCAAAACTCACAGTCGCACATTAATTTAATTTGAGGAGAAAGTGAATTTTAGGACGATATATTACTAAAATATATTTACATTTACTTATATCAATAAGCACCCTTCAAATTTAAGCAAATCATTATTATATAGCTCTACCATCACATCTCTGTGTGCCTTGTTTGTATGCACAATGCACGTGTAGGTGCATAACAGCCTGCGAGAGTGCGCCTGCACCGGTGTGTGTGTGTGTGTAGGTGTGGTGGGTGCGCGTGCGGCCGCAATTACACGGGCGCGCGGCGCACGCGCAGTTTTTGCAGCATCGCCTCGCGCGCTATCTAAATGATTATGCGAGGCAGAGCAAATTCTATAAAGTTATTCTTTCCTTAAAAATGACATTACGCTCTATGAATGATAACCACAAAAAATGTTTATAATCTTTATATCTCTCAGTAAGAATTTCAATTTTTACCGATGTCCCGAAAGAGAAAAGGTTGTCTATTTTTCGCGTATATTTTTTTATGCGCCGAATGTCCACAACAGTTACAAATTATCATATCATATAATTAAGCATATCTGTTTTTTTAGATAATTTGTAACTGTTGTGGTGCTATATAACAGTGAATATGTAGTGAGTAAATATTATCAATATTTACTAACTACATATTCACTGTTTTATTGCAAAACACTAAGGAATATTTGCATTCCTATACATGAGTATCTATTTCGATGATAAACTTAAAATAAGATTTCGAAATGATATTTTTATAGTAGTTACAATAATTCCGATCCGATTACGGGTTACTCGTGACTGTATTTTTCTCGCATGCAAAAGACATCAACGCGCGTATGCACTGACTCACTGAGCCGACGTGTATAGTCTCACCGACTGCAAAACATTTAACTATTTTGTCATATTTATTCCCATTTATCACACAGTATTTGCATACAAGGTCTAAATAATTTAGTGAACCTAAATATATCAGTTAAAAGTTGTCTGCATTAATCACCCGCACAAATGGAATACTTATATAAAAATACAAAGCTATGTATAAAATTTTTATTGAACTTTTCATAGACGTAGGTAAATCGCAATTTATTATTTGACAGCTTGTAAACTTCTTGTTATAAGACAAGTCTAATTGTGAAGTTCATCTGCGCTTGTGTGTTTTGAGTGAAGGGTTAACATTCTTTGTCAACTGACTATAACCAGGCTCGATATCATCGTAGGTTTTGCCCGTCGGTGCATTATCCACTCTAAATAAAAGTTTATAAAAGTGTAAATAGCTCGTGGAAAACGAACGTTGAACAATGGTGGAGATAGGATTGCAGGCGGCCGCGGCGTCGAGATCGCGATCGTTCCTCGAATACGCGCTTACTACAACATGCGCTTCTCTAGTCTTAAATAGCTGCCAGTTTCACTATTTCCCGGTAATGAGATATGGGTTTACAAACAACATAGGGAATACTGAGTTGCTGAGTGACCACTGACCCTTGACTAAGTCTTAGCCACCGTAAATGTAAATAGTCGTAGAAGAATGTTTTATAAATGTACCTAAAAGAAAATAATAATTTAAAAGAATCGACTGTACAATAAAGCTCAGTTGTCGAGTCCTTCTAACTTTTGTAGCTCAGATATAACTACATATACAAAAGTAGTCTTACAAGAATGGAATGCAATATTAAAATGGAATTAATTATTAAAAATGCCGAATGCGGACAAACATAGTTATGGGATTTTTTATTTGTTTCCGTCAGCAGCACCTTATATTATATACATTTTTATTTTCGTTATTCTAATTTTTCCACCTCCAGTAAATTACTTTTAAGCATTGGGCGTTTACCCGACTTTATCGAAAGGAGGGTAATGTTTTGAAGCCTACATAGGCTATATGTACATATGGATGTATGTATATATGTACGAGAATGTATGTTTGTTTGTATGTATGTCCGTTTCTTTGGCACGCGCTACACCCCAAATGGATTGACTGATTGTTACGTATATTATTCCAATCGTCACAGTTTGGATAGTGACATAGGCAATATAATTTTTAAAAAAGACACCTGGAAACATAAGAAAAAGGGGGGAGGGACGACTTTTTTACAATTACGACATTATGTGAATCTAATGAAAGCTAGTAAATAGACCAAAACTTTTAGTTAATTATTTTGACAAAAACTCATATAAGCGTTAAATTCCATATACATATATCATTAGAAAAAAAATGTTTTAAGCAGTCGGGGTTTTTTATTTCATGTTTTAACGATGTTACAAGTTTTATAATAATTTATTTAATTATAAGTTATTTATAAGTTTTGCGTAAAAGTCGTAGAGTAGGATATTTATTTGAAAACTATAAATTCACACTTTTTAAAAGCTGTCATTGACACCCGTATTTTTCTTAGACGACAGATTTAAATTACTTAGACTATGGCACTAATTAATTGAGACGAATTTAACGATATCTCGTTCGTTAAATTCTGTCAAGCCGTTTGGGCTGTAGAATCTGCCAAAGCAATGGATGTGTACATACTTTATAATCATATACTCAAAAAATATTATCTACTACCTCAATAATTATCATTCGAATAACAACAATATAAATGCTACAATAATATAAAGATAAGATTTTTACCTAAACTAATTAGAGTATCACCCTATGGGGCAACGCCCCAAGGTAGTTAGAAAATAAATGCCCGTACATAGCAACAGTTATACGATGTGTTTATGTTACATGAATTAGAATGAAAATAAAATAAAAAATATGAAAAATATAAAGTGCTCCGTGTGTCACAGGACAACAACGTCCACGTAGCGAGATAGCGTCCATAGGTGATTTGAACAGTCGCTGTTACCCGGCAGTGTTCGGGGCCGTACGATAGTTTCATAGTAACGTACGATGTACGATAGTATACTTTAATCATACGTATAAAGTACGATAATTTTCATTACGATTTTGAGATACCATTTTGTGTTGTTCCTGACATATACATATATTTAGAGATGATGTTTCTTTTTTGGCCGTCAAATATGTATTTAGAAAAGACAAATTTTTGGTTGTAGATTATTTTGAGATGAAGTTTAATTTTTGGTCATCAATGATGAATGAACATCAAAAATCAATGAAGATGATAATTCATCATTTTAATCATCATCATCATCATGAAAAAGTGCGACGAAAAACATTTGGACGTACCGACTTAGTGTTGTTATTGTACTTGTACGATAATTATGATAAAAATGATCCAAAATACGATAATATTAAGGCTGGCGTATGATGACTGCCTGGCTGCCGATTGGAAACACTGTTACCCATGCGGATGTTATTGTCATATTCACATAATTTCCCTTAATTGAATACAGCAGCAAAATATAAAGAAAATATGAACAAAAACTCAATTTATCATTACAGCAATACAATGATAATGATAGCAATACAATACGAGTATGTGGAATAAATTACCATATCCACCACAGAGATATTTTTGTAACCGTGCTGTTCATGACTAAAATTTTGGCATAAAGGCTTGAGGGGCTTGCTTTCCCATTGCATGCACGACTATTTCTTTTGTATACTTCACAAAGAACTGTGCGCATTTACTCAATAAAAAAGAACCATTTTTATTAGTTAGGGCGTTACTTAATACAAGGCGTTAAATGCCATCAGTCCTAAAATACTAAAACTCTTCGGGTCATATAAAAAGATACGTCGTTAAGTCATTTATTTCAAGGATGAAGAGACATTCAGAAAACCTTCAATGATAACATTATTACTAAAATGAAGTATCTGCCTATCGAGGTGTTTTTGTCGTTTAGGTTCCTCTCTCAAGTCATCGGCATTCTTGTCCTTATAGTGCATTACTCGAAGGTATGCCTTCGTCGATCTAGTGTAGCGCGAGGTGTCGATCGGTTAATGAGAAAATTCCTCGGCAAGTAGTTCCCGCGAGCGGCGCGCACGTGGCGGCGACGCGTGCGGTGTTTTTACGCGAGTGCGGGCGCGCGGTCATTAGACACGCGACACTCGCGGCGGCCGCGGCGTGCGTCCGCAACAACTGTGCTACAAAATCATGCTTGATTTTACCAACATGCTGAACTATCCAAAGACACGTTGAAGATTAAAAATTGAGCAAACGAATAAGTACTATTTCAAATATTCTACTACTTTATTGATTAATATGAAGGAGGTATAGAAATGACCTACTTGCAAAGATTATAATGCTAATACCAATAATATCCAGTCGTGCAATGTCACACAGGGTAGTGATAGATAGATAAAGTCTTAGTTTGATGCGTACGGGAAGTATCTCCTTTAAATGTGTGGAATAACATATAACAATTGAATTACCAGCGACCATTGTCGTTACCGCATTAAATGGTGATAATTTTATTTACACATAAAGAAACCTTTGCCCGCGACTACGCCTGCATACATCTCAGTAAACATCTTAATTTTGACACATGATCCTCAAACATTAGGTATTAGGGTAAAAATTCTCCTCCGTTTTTTCAGAATTTGTATTAAACTGCTTTAGAGATTTCTAAGATTAACCCAAATACACATATAGGCAGATAAAAAGTAGAAAAAATCTCTTCACTCTTAATAATACGCATACTTTCGGCCGTGCCACGTATGGGCGTGCATCCGCCGTGGACTGTAATTATACTCAGTCTGTATTAAATGTAAAAAAGTTAGCGACAATAGTGTAGATTAGAATTGAAATCACGCTAAAATGTCATTAAAAAATTATAAATATTTGTATGCAAACCATTTGTATAAACAAGAGCTTTAAAGATTTTAATCGAAAAACAAACAATAGTACACGCAAATAATATGTAAGGTACGTTTAATATATGTATTTCGTAGAGTTGTTAGTGCATTCGAGAATATCTAATTCATATGTAATGGCTATCATCTAATAGAAGTCACCTGATGTAACCTCACCACGATCGTCCGACCAAAACACCGCAGCGCGAACTTCTGCTGCTGGCATAAGTAGTTCATACTACTAGTGTGGTTGTATGTAGAAATTAGTGTATCAGTTACGGCTGTCGTTGAATCTAAATAGTGTAATATTTTATTAAAAGTAATTGTAAGCTTACTTGAAATAACTCAAATCTATCGTTGTAAATAATTTAAATAGTGAGCTCAATTATTAAGTAGGCTCGCCGACTATCCGTAATGAGAATAATTTATTGTGTTTGTTTTCACGGATTTATCTCACGAAGAATTACGTGGGGACACAGTTCTGCTCGAATGACAGTCTGATTCATTATCGTGCGGCCGTCGTGTTTAAATACGCATGTGTGTTTATGCGGCGGAGGCGCGTCACCGCGATCCCAGTTTTTGCTGCGCGCACGCTCAATTAACCCGACTTTCTCACGGCCGCTACGGAATTTACTCGAAAGCAACCTGTCGAGCCCCGATATTGCTCCGGAGGCGATATGCGTAAGCTCTTTTTTAGCGGTAATTAAAATAAAGAATGTGCGAAGCGCCTTGAGAGATGCAGCCCGCGTCGCGCGGCGGGCGGCGGCGGGCGGCGGGCGCGGCGCGCGCGTGCGGCCGGAAAGTAAAAGCTCGCCCCGGCCGCCGCCGCCGCCGCTTTTTGCGCGGACACCTCGCAGCCGCACGATGCATGCGCAATGAGCCCTCTCCCACGCACGCAGGAAACTAGACGCACGCTGGATTTCTGCATTACAGATTTATTACCGACTTGGGCTTTTGCTACGATGGCTAACACGTACTTAATGCAAAACAATCACTACCATGTAAAATATTCGACTAGAATTAGCAGGTCAATAACTTACTGACATTTCTTTGATTACATTCGATCGTTATGGATAATAAATAATGTTACTGGGCGTACTCTTCCCGCCCTTACAATTTTCATCCCCGGATTTGGCGGCACTAATTAATAAAAAAGATTATTATCGATTAAATTTGACATGCTTCAGGCTCCGATCACAGTCAAAGTTCCGTTAGGGTTGCCAGTCTATTTTATTTATCGATATATCGCGTGGGAACCGTATAGAATGCGCTTGGATTGATGGTTATGAGAAGAAATAAACTAAATACTTTCGATATCTAGTTTACATTGTAGTAAATATCATTTTAATTAAAATATAAACATAGCGTGAATTGATCAGAAATACCGTTTATAATTAGCAGGCATAAAATGTCGAAGATAACTGGAAAGTCAAAAGACATTCATAAAAGAACTAAAACTACTTATAATTTTGTTTACTTACTTATCCTATGTTTTTATAAGATTTGTATCGTAAATAATATCATATATATAATAGTATTTAGATTCCTTAATTAAATAGATAGGGAGACATATATATATATATATGTCTCTCTCTCTATATATATATATATATACAGGGTGTAAACGACAGTGTACCGAATATTGAAAATATGGATTCCTGACACGATTCTGGTGCCTATAGCGTTGGAATTTTTCATCGCTTTTCACTCGATTTTTCCAATTTTTTATGCATTTTTTTTTAAGATTTCGGTAGTATTTCAATACTACTGCACAATGCAATATGAATATTAAAAAAAACACTCATATAAGTGATTTTCACGAAAATCAGCAATGAATAAAATAATACTGAGTCCGCTATCAGCTGTTCGACGCTCGGTCAATGACGTCGCGCGAGCGGCGGGCCGCCCGGCGCCGGCCGCGCCGCGC
>DWLI01002322.1:0-13425 GCA_018249915.1 Cecropterus dorantes dorantes
ACGATTGTGGTTTTCGAGTGATAAGTTCGGAATTGGTCGCTATAGATAAATATTATCTATAGTTTTCGATATTAAGGTAGGGTTTAAAATGTTTTAATTTGTTAAGTTAATGTGTAATAGTGTGAAGGTAATGTAATGGATTGAAAGGCTATCCTGCATTTCATTACGTTTATTGACGCTTGGTACATTTTATTAACTAACATACTTTTGCTAAAAATTAAAAAAAAATAAAGTAAATTACATATATTGTTCACGTGATGTAAAAACTTCCAATCCCTTTTAATACGGACTGCGTTAAAAGTAGGGTAATAATTTTTAAACGTATGTATGTATGTATGTTTATTTGTATGTATGTGCATTTTCTTACACGCGCTACAGCCCAAACGGTTTGATGGATTGTGACGTATGACATATATCATTACAATTGTCTCAGTGTGGAAAGTGAAATAGATTAGATTAGTTTTTTAAAATGGCGCCTGAGAGTAAATCAATAAGGGGGGGGGACTTTTTTACTATAACGACAATATGGGTATCAAATGAAAGCTAGTAAATAGACCATCACAAATATACATATATAATAATACTTTTACTTTACTTTTTTGACAAAAAACTCATATATGATTTAAGACTTTATTTATCTTAAGAATTACAATTCGCTTACAGAGAAACTTAAAACTATTGTACATAAAAAATTTGCAACAAATCGTGGTGATAGTTATAATATAAGCTGGTACACGATATTATATAAGCGTTAAATTAAATATAGCATATCAAAAAAAATGTTTTGAGCAGTCGGGTTTTTTGTTTTAATGTTTTTAACAATTTTACTAGTCTAAATATTTTAGCAGTGTTACTTGATCTTTGGTTTTTTTCATTTATTTACGAATTTTATTCTGATCATAAGTTAATTATACGTAACATAGTTTTAAGTATTTTCTACAATCATAGCTTAGTAGAATAACAACATATTAAGTAGATATCTTTAAATATCTTTAAATAAAACATAGGAAAACAGAAAAAAAAAACTATTTTTGTGTATATATAGTTACAGGAATAATCTTAAGTTATTTTTTTTCTGTATTCTTATGTTTTATGTAACATAGTTGTATTATTCTATTTACTATCTTTTATGTTATTCATATCGTTATGTAAAATAATGCGCCGATTACCCTTATTTCTATCAGGCGCCTTACTTAACAAACATGTAGCTTATGTCACTCTCACAATTAAGACATATCAAACTACACTTCATATTTCAAAATCCTGTCAAGCCATTTGGGCTGTAGACCCAAATAAATTGACCAACATACACATACTACATACATATGCTTAAAACATTATCCTCCTTCTAACGCAATCAGGTAAAAGGCATTTCTTGTGACTGTTTTTCGTGACGTATAATGTTTTTGTAGGTATTTAATACATATTTGCTCCAAACAAGTTCGTCCGAACGGTACCTGTTACTTGCACTTCTAAGACGTTCTAAGTACTTGTTTGTAAGATATAGCCATATATACATACATATAGTATGTAGATAGCCTATACAATTGGATATTTACATTGGGAATGCTGAATATCGTCGCTTATATGTATAACAATACCGCGCAAGTGATATTTGGTAAATTCTCAGGAGAGCCCAAAAAACTGTATTTTGTATGAAATTCTTCGGATAAGATATACAGATTTTAGTATCTACTGAAAAAAACTTACTCAATATCACTTGCGAGGCATTGTAACTGTATATTTTGTATGGAATGCTTCAAACAAAAAAATACAGTTTCATATCTCTAATGAAAAGTTACCAAATATCACTTGCGCGGTATTGCTATATAAGCGACGATATCTTATTTGTTTAACAATATAAATTTCTACATAATATCGTATTCTAAAACTGCGAGAAAGTAACCATAATATTTGAATCGAGTCCGCTACAAGGATCTACTACTAACACCGTTAAAAATTAATGTGATTCATATCAAACACATTATTAACATGTTTAGGCTACTATACAGATATTCAGATTAACCTTGCTCCCGATTTCATTGAACAGCATAGTAAGCGTTGTTTGTTTATACATAATAAGTATTTTTGTGCGCTATTAGCATAAATCGTGTTAAGTTGCAGATATCTATTCTAGAATATGAAAACTAGTAACATAGATAAAATCATTAAAACAATATCCCGATTGCTTGAAACGGTTTTTTGTTTATAATACTTAATGTATATTTAAGTTTACGCTTTTATGAGTTTTTGTCAAAATACAAAAAAAAGTATTTTTTCCCCTTTCCGTCTATTTGGAGGCGCGATTTCTTTAAATTATATAGCCTGTGTCTCTTTCCAAACTGATTCTAATGATATTGTTATACGTCACAATCCGTCAAGCCGTTTGTACTGTAGCACGTGCCAAAGATATGGACATACATGCAAACAAACAAGTAAACATACATACGCTAACGTAAAAACATTACTCTCCTTCTGACACAGTCGAGTGATGAGATGGTGTTTGTCTGTTTGTTTGTCAATCACGCAAGAACCACTTGTCCGATTTATATGAAAATTTGCATGGATGTAGATTATTTACCTGGTTAACTAATAGGCTACTTTCGATCTCGAGATTTTGCACTGTTTAAAGGTGATGACTATTTTAGTGACGTCGCTACACCATTTGTTCAGTAGTCTATCATATTACAATTTTAAATAAAGAGAGAATAGTATAATAATATGTCATATTCTATTGGAAAGGTGATTATATCTTTTTGTGTAACCCCAACGGTTAGCGAGTCAAACCTAAATTTTTGTCCCGTAGCGTAGAATGGGTACTTTACCTAAATAAACGTTTAATAGACAAGAAAGATGCCTAGTTGTAAGGCTCCGGCGACCAACATTTTTGGTTGCATTGCTAAGGCAATTAATTTGCATTTAATAATTGCACATGCTTTAATATATGTATTAATGTTCTTATATTGAATATTGTAGTAAGTATTGAGTCTATTTGTCATTTTCCTCTGTAATTATGTACCTACGCGTAAAGATAAATAAAAAAATGTCGGTTTAGTGTACCACGGGTTATTTCATATGAAAGTAAAAAATATGCCACATATTGTAGGTTACAAGTACCCTAATATCCGGTGTTTATAACAAAAACAATGTTTTTTTTCTATCTAACTGTTTGTTTCGGGTACTCTTGGAAACCGCTGGACCGATTTAAACGGGACTTTCAGTACATAGTTCATAGGCTATTTTTTTTTTTAGAAAATATTGCGTATTGTAAACACACATGAAACCGAGGGGCAAAGCTAGATATAACTATTTAGAAAATTTGTCATAGTTTAGGAGCCCATTTTATTGTATTAATACCTACCTACCTCATAACGTGGAAAAATACTAGAACACTGAAACATGTTTTTACATGAACAAAAAAGATGTTTAAATTACCATAACAATATTCGTTGTTTAAACGCTTCAAATGACCACGTCATTTTTTGTATCACGTTATAGTATAATAAAAAGCGTTAATAATACATAGTATACTTATATATTATGCCGCCACCCTGTATAAGTTATTATACATATTCGTAGATGACTTATCAGGCAAATATTTAGAATACAGCATGAGCTTCCTGTGTTTAAAATAGATCCACATTACTATTAATTGCCCTTGTATTTAATTAAAATACTAACCACGAACTGTTACGGTTTAAGAAGAACATTATTTCTCATAATACATAATTCACTTACTGAAAAATTATAACATAAAACATTATAATATCGGGCGTAGGTACAAAAATGTTATGAGATTACCATCTAGTTACTTAGATAACGAACAAAATAATTGATATACATAATTATAAAAGTTCCAAGGAAAGGCCATTTACAAAAAAAAGCGGAAGAAAAATAATGTTTTTGTTGAAAAATATTAGTAACATTTAACTGCAAGTATGATTTCTTATAAGCAACTCATAAAACAAGATAGGTATTATATCGTTTACACTAAAAATATTTCACTAAAATTATTATCACTAGTTATATTTCGTTTTAAGAAATAGAAATAGTCTTGGCTGAAGCAGAGTTGCTTTACCAAGTTGAACCTATGTTAAACGTTGTGGATCTTGTGGTGTAAAACCACTTATTTCCTATGGCGTTCCACTTCATAATCAACGGGTTGCCATACAAGTCTGTAATTTCAAGGCTCAATTCTATCCGAAGAATAAACTCACCGATTTAGTTTTCTAAATGGTTACAGTACTTTTAAATATGTTGAGTATTCAGAGTAATTTTTCAAATTGCAACCTAATGAAGTCTGTTTTCTAAATTTAAACTACGCACACACGCGTAGTTTAAATTTTTGTATATGAGTTTCATCCTTTAAAAACTTACGATGCTTTTGGCATTGTTGGCTCTTGAAATGAAATGAAATATCTTTATTTTAGCATAGGCCTATGGCACTTACAAATTGTCAGTTACATCTTTTTTTCTTACACTACCATTAGATCCGAACACAACACAACTGAAAAGATCTGGCAAGAAACTCAATGGGTTTATCTTTTTTGTTTATTGCTTTGATTTTTTAACCATCTTGTTTATTACATGGGCAATATAAGCAAGTTCCAGTATCTTGCCTTACATTGGCTAAACTAGGAGCTTGTTTGGCAAGATTCGCTACATTGACATTTAATTAACTATTGAAATATACTGGTATATTATTGCTCAGTCCCAAGCTCTTTTGTCATCTATCTACCTTCTACCTAGTCCAGAACTGTTGTATTTAGTTGAACATTGGTTTCAACATGCTCCTCATTAGGCAACGAAAATTTAAAACATTTAGTTTTCTTCTCATTAAGGAAAAGATTATTTATATTGAACCAATGCACAACCTTCGAGAGAGCATTGTTTATTTCGTCAAAATTGTCTAGTTGTCTCTTAAATTTAAATAACAAAAAAGTATAATCTGCTAATAATACAGTCTCTTGATTATCGCCTACATTGGGCAAGTCATTGATATAAATTAAAAACAAGAATGGTCCGAGTGTCGAACCCTGTGAAACGCCCATTGTAACAGTAGCGCCAGGCGATTTTGTGTTATTTATTATAACCCTTTGAATTCTATTGTTCAAGTAAGAATTCAAAAGGCTAAGAGCCCTGTCCCTGATGCCGTAGTGGTGTAATTTCCTGATCGGAGTGTCATGACGCACAGAAGCAAAAGCCTTACACAAATCGCAAAATACACCAACGGCATCGCGCGATTCATCCTAGGCTCCAAGCACTCTTTTCAGTAATTGAATTCCTGCATCTTTAATAGAGCGATTCCTTTTAAAATCTAATTGGTTATCATGAAGTATTTTGTTGTAATTAAAATATTTCAACAGATAATTTAGGATGATCTTTTCGAAAATTTTGTTTAAAGCTGATAGTATAGAGATAGGTCCAATATTTGTGGGATCAGACATACTACCAGATTTAAAAATAGGAATCACTTTACTTTGTTTCATAAGGTCAGGAAATATACCACAAGTAACACAAGCATAGAAAACAGAAGCCAAGTGCGCTGCAATAAGATCGCTAATAGGAGAAACGGCTTGAACGGAAAGTCCCCAAAGGTCTGCTGTTTTTACGATCTAGTCTATTAAAAGCAATAATGATATCTGCCGCATTAACCTCTGAAAATTCAAAACCCGTGTTACATTCTTTCTTAACGGATGAATTAATTTTTTGGGAAAAGTTTGAAAGACACATCTAATGTTTTTCTACATCTAATATGATTACAGAAAATATATCCAATTTTATTTAAATAACTTTGAAGTAGCAAATCATCACGTAGGGCGCGTTATCGTAAAAGGTCACTGCCGACACAGAACCAGATAGAACAGAGATGTATCTGAAGTCAATCAGAGGTGCGCTATTTTTCCCGAGAACAATGCTGGTCACCTCATGTAAAATGATCTATTTGAATATGATCAGCTCTTGCCTTACTAATATGAGATGTTAATCCGGTGGAAGATCGATTTTTAACCGAAACCGAAGCCGATTATTCAGCATTCACCATTACTTTCGGCCGAAACCATAATAAATTAAGTTCTAAATTCACTAATAGTAAATATTGTAAAGTATGGAAATTTGGTACATAAAGTTCTATATTGATTGAATATAAACAACTTCTAAAGCTGATTATGTGTTTTGCTACTTTTCATAAATGATAATATTTCAAATAATGTAAATTTCAAACACAACCGGGGAAACAAGCGGATACTGGAGAGTGCACTTACTCTTGCACTTCATCGAAGTGTTGTGCATTCGTTACTATTGTTTAATTTTGACACTTACAAATCTTTGGCCCACTTTGGTCCAAGTCAAGGCTGAGCCAAAGCCGAGGCCGAAGAAGCTTCGGTCGGACGCCACAAAATAATAATGTTAATATATTTTACTTCCAGACGGTAAAAGCATTCCTACCAACAATGATAAAGCACAACAATGGCCATATAGTGACTATAGCGTCGATGGCCGGTCACGTCGGCGTGGCGAAGCTGGTTGACTACTGCTCATCGAAGGCGGCGGCGTGTGGCTTCGACGAGGCCCTCAGGCTAGAGCTCGAAGTGAAAGGGGCTAATGGAGTCCACACGTCACTCATCTGCCCCTACTTCATCCGTGCTACTGGCATGTTTGAGGAAGTCAACTCAAGGTAAACGTGTCTCGCTTCCTTTAATTATTGATATAGTCGTAAATTACTGCTTATGGAAAGGTATGTGAATATTGATGGATAATCAAGAAATAGGTACATTGCTTATTTAATCATATAAGACCCTATATTTTATATTTTTTGTGCAATAACACTTGACTAAGAAGCTTATAAGATTAGTCCGCCGGTCACAGCCATCATTTATTAATTGTATATTAATAAATAATAGGGATTAATTTATTGATTATACGTAAGTAATTATAAGGATTATTACATCCTCTTTTTTTGATATCATCAAATTTTTAATACAATCAACAAGTGTACTTATTCAGATTTCTTATCTTATTTCAATACAATCAACAAGTATAATTATTACTCAGTAACTGGAGTAAATTAAAATTAAAACAAATAAACGGACAAGCCTTTATTAAGGAAAATCACTTATACTGAAGATAATTGCTATACATCATATTCTGCCTACCTAACTTAAGATCTAAATCTAAATTAACATCTCACTGTTATAAGAAAGCCCTATTAAAATATATGTTCCTGTTTTTTTTTTTTAATTTCATTCTAATAGATATAACATAAATAATTCAGTAATTATAAATAATAAAAATGGAAGTAATGATTAATGCCAAATAGAAGTAAGGTCTTCTTCTTCTTATATCAAGGTTGAACAAACTTTTTAGTCTGGTTTATAAATATGGTATGATTAAAAAATGTATTATTCTCAACTAATCATTTACAAAATGTCGATAACGAGCGCTTTCGTAATGGACGCATCATTACTCGAATACGTCAGAAGGAGGGTAATGTTTTTCTAGCGTTTGTATGTATAACGTATAAACATACATACGTATGTATATATGTGGATTTATGTTTCTTTGTATGTACCTATGTCCATTTCTTGACACGCGCTACAGCCCAAACGGCTTGACGAACTGTGACGTATGACATATCATTAGAATCGTAAAGACTCATATAAGCGTAAAATTAATAAATATAATTATGAACAAAAATTTCGTTATAAGCAGTCGCGTTTTTTTAAATGTTTTAACGATGTTACTAGTTTTTATGTTTATTTATTTCGTGTTTTTGTCGATTCCAGGCTTGTGCCACAATTGAACTCGAATGACGTGGCGGACCGCGTGGTGCTCGCGATACGCACCAACGAGTCGCTGGCGGTCATGCCGGGCTACTTCCGATTGCTAATGCCGTTCAAATGGTAATTACCTTGGTTTGTGGTTTTTAATCATGATGATATTAATAAAAATACAAAAACAAGATGTTTTTGTATTTTTATGACATGTTATAGTAAAAATTCTATTAGAAGTCTCAACGCGCCTAAAGAACTTTTCACTTCAAAATATTCATATAACAGTATTATTACAGCTCATAAATCATAATGCCAAAGTTTTCTGGTAAATTTATTGATTTAAGATGCCAAAGATATAAGTTTATTTATGCCCACGCTATCTGATATACTTATTTCGCAGCCCAAAGTGTAACGTCGAAATTTTGTCTTGTGTTAAATTTTGGAAGTCATCGTGATATGATGTATCAAATTTAATTTGTCAAACGATCTGTTCTGATTATATATAATTATGTATATAGGCTGCATGAAATTAAATTTGTGTTCATGATGTGGGTGTCTTCATCAGTCATTCTGTAGGCCTAAATGTAAACGAAATTTTATGTTTATTTTATTTTTCCGCGGATACGAGCATAATGAAATTTGCTATCTTATCGCACAGGGACCTAAAGCAAAATCTCCATTCCATGTTGTGTTCGCAATTAAAGAAATTTCTTAGAGTGCATGGTCGTTTAAGGGACGTTACGTGTTACGTCTCTCACGTTATGTCCTCATAAAATCTTCAAAACCGTCAATTTTTATTTAGCTTTAAAATAAAATCGTCAAAATTACTTTATTCGTAGTATAATTGATTTTTACAAATTTTGTTCTACCGTGCCTTATACGTACTTGTTTGTTTTAATGCTGTAAGCTGTCCTATGCAGTGCAGAGTGCTTGACGCAAGTGTTTGCTGACCTTTGGATAAGTAATAAACCAAAATTACGGAAGACAATAAATTAAAAAATAAAAATGCAACGAGTAAAGCTGTCTGACGCGATTCTCAATTTAGTTTTCGTGCAGCCATAAATCCGGTTATATGCAAAATAAAAACTCAGGACGGATTGTATGATAAGTGGACGAATTTATTTTTTGTTTTATACTTATAGCATTCAACAGACATTCGACGAAACAGAATTGCGTTTTCATAATTTGTATCTTAACACTTAATGATAAAATAAACTTTACTTACATTCGATAAGTTTACCAACAATTGGATTACTTTGGTTGATTGAATTGGTTTACCCAATGAGCCAAAAAATAATCTTTTCTAGAATTGTTTCCATATTAGGTAGATACATATTACCATAAAAAATACACAGGTTTCTGTTGTGTATTATGAGACAAAATAGTTACTATGTATGTATATCTGACTAACTTATTTCCGCGGCTCCGTCCGCTCCGGTCACGGTTACTCATTAGTAATCCAGGTCGTAAACTCCTTGTGTGCCCAATTTTAGCGAAATTTATCCAGTAATTTTTGCATGAAAGAGTTACCAACACTCATACACCCTCACAAAGATACGCATTTATAACATAAGAATGAGAGGAGCATCACTGCTTTCTAATTTCATCATTCCGAAAGGATGAGAGGAGCATCACTGTTTGCTAATTTCAATTTTGTTTTTATATTATGTTCGAAATATTTCTTTTTCCCTACACTTAAAAATGTCATTATAGCCATCATTGTTTACAATTTCAGGGTTGTGCCGTGGTCTTGTATATCGGAGCTGATCCGACGAATGGTACCAGACGCAGTGCCGGCGCCAATGCCTATGCCTGATGCATCATACAATAAATCAAAACTTAAAGCTGTACCCATAAAGAGCGAATCGCGTCCAATGTCGCTAGCGCCACCCTCTCGCCACGACAGACAAGTGTGACAGGGAAAACGACAAACTTTGTCTAAAGCTTGGAAAAATGGCTCAATAAGTACGCACTACGTGACATGTACAATGCCTATATTCATCGTACTGATTTTAAAAAGTTAGTAGCTTGTTCCAAAAAATCAATATCTTGTTTTGTCCGGTGACGTCACATTTCATAGAACAACTACTATATTCCGAATCTCATATGTACCAATATATATATGTTCCATGTAAAATAATTAAGTACGTTAAATTACTTAATAATATAATAATAATATTATAACTATTTTGCGTTACCATGACCAATTAACATGTAGTGCGTACTTACAAATTCTATTCTTTTAGGAAAATATAGGTAAGGTTAGGGCGAAGGGACCAAACTACCTTTGTAAATAAGTAACTTTAGTATGGGATAATATGACACTATTATCGAAGATTTGCCTTATATAAATTAGCGAGACTAAATGAATTGTTAACACTAATTGTCCTTAAAGAAATAAATAACCATTAAATATAATGAAAAGGTTCAAAGTAGTTGCCAATCTTTCTAAATTGTAAAAGATTACGTAAAGTTATAAATTAGAAAAAATAAATATGCCAATCAATCGAAGTAAAATATGTATCATACAATCGATTATAAGTTTATAAGTGATATCTAAAGTATAACTTTCAAAATTAATTCTTCTAATGTAAAATAAGTAAGATATTTAGACGTAACAGATGTGTATTTTGTACACTGTCGCTTACCAAGTTTTTGTTCATTAACTTTGGTCAAGCAACACGAGTTATAAATGTTTGAGTTAATTTGTACCTAAGTGGCTTGGAGTTTAAGTAGATTTTTCTAATTTTTTGTATGGGTAATATTACAAGTTATAATAATGTATAAAATACACGAGCTATAAAAATATATAGCTAAAAGCAGTTATAAAGCTGAATAGGTTTTTGCTCCCATTAATTTTTGGGTGTATCTGTCAGATTTTTATTTTTTAAAGTACAGAGGAAGATTTATCGCAAATCCGGAACCGTAGGTCCCGCTTGACAATCATGTGCACAAGGGTGTAGACAGCTACCTAGGAAGGGAGAGGGTGGCAGTTATGTATGGATCTGTAGTGTATGCATCTATAGGACGGTAGGTGCTCCATTTGGCGACGCCAAACTGTAGAAATTCAATGTTTAAGAGGAACGAGGAAGAGAGTTTTAGGAGGTTTAACCGATCCTCCTGTACTCCTTGAAGACGGCCATGATTGTGCAAACACAAGTCTAATAAAAGTCTGTGGGAAGTTTATTAAAATGGTGTCATATAAATCATGAGAGTGCGTCGAGTGAAATAGTGGTTGATAGCGAGATATTTAATAAAAACTTCCACAATTAATGTACTTAGTGTCAATGGATGCAAATGCTTAATAATAAGTACAAATGCGTCATTTGATCTAGGTAGGTCGAACCCCAGCGTCATCACAACTTTTTACAAGAGCACAGAAAAAATTTGAACATAATTATATACTTTAGGGCTTCAAGAGTCTTTCTAGCAAGTTCTTACATTACATAGTACCTATTCATTAAAATTATACCTATGTTCTTTTATACTCTTCCATAGTATTCTTTGTAAACAAGACCTTCCATATTATTGCTCAGTAAAGTATTATTTGGTATTAAATTACCAATAATGTCCTTTTATTGAAGTTATTTGGGATGTAAATCAATTTTTATTTTCGTATAGATACATCGAGATATTGTTCCGTAAATTAAAAAAAAACGAATTAAAAAAAATAAACCACATTACTCCTGTACTCTATAGTCTTCCATTATTTGTTTAACATACTAAATGAGAATTTGTACAAAATAATTAGCATCGTAAATTGATTGTATATCTGCTTGTTTTAACCTACCGTAGTATTATATGTGAATGTAAATTCTAATAGAAATACTGTTTTGAATATATTTTAGGTTTGTTTTTTTACAAGTTTAAAGAACAGCTTTGTTTTATTGTGCGTTAAGTAAAAGTAGTTGTATTATGAGTTACCTAGTGTAAAATAGGTTGGGCATTCCAAACTAATACTTACCTCTTGTAAAGACTATAATTGTGTCTGGTTTATGGCTTAAGAGTTTTTCTATTGACTGTTTCCATGTTGGTGCTGTTTATCCCGTAAATAGCAATAATATATGACGTTCTCTACTCTCCTACTGTGTCCTTATGATGACCTGGCTGTCTGAGTACCATCGCTCTGACACGTAGTGGGGTCGGGTTCGATCCCCGGCGAAGCAATATATTTGAATAATGAATATAGATTTCTGTTCTGGGTCTGGATGTTTATATATCTACTCGTCGTCGTGTGTGTTCATAGCACCCAAGTCACAGGTAATCACAAATCTTAGTTTGGGGCTATGAGCGTAGAAAACGTCATTTATTTATATTTAAAGTCACTATTCAGGGAGTATTTTTTATTACATTTGGTGTCATTTTATTTTAAAACTTTCAATTCATTAGAATACCTCCTCCTATTAAACCAGGCCTTAGTTTATAGTCAGTTTACAGTCGTACTTAGACCATAGATGCTTTTATAATTTTATATTATAAAAGAAAATGGGAAGTGTGGGTTTTAACAAAGTATCTTTTGTAAAATGATCAAAAAAGGAATTAAAAAACAACAAATTCGTCAAGGCTTTTATTTAATCAAAATCAAACACGTAATTGTCAATTCCATTAATGGTGTAATGTCCTAAAGTAAGGATGTTCTCTGAAATTTATAAAATTTCAGGAACTAATAATTTACTACTAATTAGTCTAAATTTAGGTAATATTTAATCATTAATCATAACAAAGAACAAATAGTTAGTATTATTCTTAGTAAAAGCTTAAAGCTTATTTTGGGTGTTAATACCAGTTTTATAAATAAAAATAAAATTATACTTAAGTAGGTACGTTTCTGTAGAGTAACTAAAAAGGTAAGTAACATGGACCTACTGTAAAACGACTAGCATAATCCTTTAGTAATAACGAAATGTTCTTATAAACTAATTTCCTTAAACATCTCTTTTATTAAGTAGTGATATTCCATACAACATAAAGAAAAATAAATATAAAAATGGTATACGCTCTATTGCAAACTGACACTGAGTAAATCGATAAGTCATTTAAATACGCACTGTACCCTTAGTATGAGTTAATTACGTTTCCTCAAAACAATCATTGTTTACGTTTTTGCTCATTTGCGAAGTATATTGCAAAGTATGGCACGAAAACGTAGACGTTCTTTGCAATGCATGTGAGGAAACGTAATAAACTTAGTATGATCGACACAGCTCTTTAATATATCTTTCAAGACCAATTTATGTCAGCTGAATTTGTTTATTATATAGATAATCTGTTTACTAATAAAAACGAGTCTTAATGTAAGATTTATTACTTTGGTTGAATTTAAACAATTGTTTTCTACTAATGATGGCTTATTATCTAAGAGCTTCGAGTCTTTATTTTGTGATGGTTTAAATAAAACGAGGAGCCCGATACGTGACGAACCCACATTACGAATGGTTGACAAATTCCATCTCAACTCTATGACCAGAATATCCATGAATGATTCAAGTGCTCGGTAATTAAGTCATTAACATAATCAAACAAATAATTAAGTACGGTACAGCCTAAAAAACTGATCATTCATCAGAACTTGTAGCGGTAGAACCAGTGGAGTTCGACCGGGGAAGTACCACCGCCACACCTATTTCTAGCGTGAAGCATTTCTTGCGTTTCG
>DWLI01002323.1:0-13423 GCA_018249915.1 Cecropterus dorantes dorantes
AAGTCATTTCCTGTTACGCATAGTAAATTGAGAGAAATGACATTTTCAAATCACATTTTTAATATGTTTAAACTAAGGTACTGTCATATGGTTTAGATCATAAGGGGCAAAAACTTGTATCAATTTGAGATATCAATTTTGCGCTTCTGAGGGATATAGCAGAAATAGAAGAATAGATGTCCATGATTGTCCATGAAGATGTATTACTCACATACATTAACTTCATTCAACTTCAACTGCTCACTCAAACATTTTATTACATATTTTACTGAAAATTTGCATATTGCGCACCCAATAAATATATTTTCACATGAAGTAACGTTGCTTAAATTGGTTCAATAATTTCAAATGGCGTAGAATTACAAACAGATTTGGCTATAGTGAAAATTATTATAGTATTGAACAATTGCAATTATTACAGATTTATAATATAGACACACTTATTTCATAGCATATTTTATTTAAGATCCATATAAGACTTATATAACTACATTTTTTTAAAGAATTGACTTAATTTGAGAACTTTAAAAATATATTGGAAATGATGATTACACTTACCTTACAGATAAAGAGAAGTCTCCGGGGCTTGATTCACTGATTCTAATGAGAAAACCGCCCTCAGGCTTATTTGCTAATAGTTTTTCCGCATCTGCTCTTGTGATCCTACCATAATACCAACTGAAAATAAGAAAATCTCTATAGACTTCGAAAAATATTGACGATCAACATTATCACTGTATTAAGATTGCAAAATGTCCTCCTGTTTCAGTATATTGTAGCACTTTAGTTAATATAAATTAAAAAAAATATAAATAAGTTACATAGTTATGCATACATGATACAAATGCATGCATGAAGTTCAGTTTCTTATGAGGTGACCACCTTGGTCATCGAGAGAAGCAATACGTCTGTGATTGACTTCAGATAGAACCTCTGTTCTGTATGAAGTTGCTTACAAATGTCCATGGGTGACCACTTGCCATCAGATGGACTGCATACTGATTTGCTACTTCAGTCTTATAAAAATAAATAATAATAATAAAGACCCATTGTTTCTGTAGCCTTTGTATGAGTTTTCAATTACAACTTTTCAAAATAGCTACATACAATATTTGTATCATACTGTTCACTCACACATACTAGAATAATAGAATACTAGTAATACTAGAATAATAAGCTAGATAGATGATAGTAGTAACTTTTTTAATGTTTATCACCTTATCAAGTAAACAGAGTGGCAGGTTATTGACCCTTTTGCATGACAATATACTTGAAACAGTCATAGATAAAACAATTATCATGATTTTTACAATTTACTAGCCAAGTACTTTTGTAAATTATTCATATTAAACCTTTGCCTTTTGTATATGACCATCCCATCTAAAATATGACTTCATAATGTGAAAAATTGATTATATTTATCTAAATTCCAAGTATTGATTGGTACATTCACATTTGACGTCATGGAATGGAATTAAAATTTAAAGGGATTTTAATATTTATAATAGGCATATTAACCCAATAAGTTCCAAATTAACCAACTGAAACAATGGGTCTTGTGTGATAATTCAATAAACAATAAATTCATTGAGTCTTAATGCTATGATAATGTATCAAAGTAAAACTTACTTTGTAATGAGGATTTGAAGCAATATTATGTATTACACAATAACTGTCTGTCAATTATCCATATTATCAAAAATATACAAATTAATATTTTGTCATGCAAGTGAAGATAATTTATATCACCATATGAATCCAGACCATAAGACAGGTATTGCAGCAGGTAGGTTAGGATAATGTTACTGTATTGGATTATAATTCACTTGAATTTGCATAAGTTGTTTTGCAAAAATGATACTATCGTAATTAGAGCAGTAAGTTGTATATACACTAAATATACATATTTAGTGATAAGGATAAGTTCTATTTTATTTGGTTTTAACTAGCCAAAAATAAGAGGCGATATTATGTTAGTAGCTAATGTGAGTTTAGTTAAGTTGCAAATACATACCTATGACTTTTCATTTGAATATAGTTACTAGGTATAAGTCCTTCTCTGCCGTCTAATTCAGCCCTGTACCAATTCATGTCGTCCTCCATATTTAGTATCTGTAATAACAAGAGTTCTAGAAGCAAACTGTTAACTATATCGTAGTTTTAGTCTCACTTAAACGATAAAGCACCGAAAACTTACTTTAAGAACCTGATTCTTCTTGAAACTAAGTTCATCATCAGCAGTCGCAGTGAAATCGTGTTTTGCTATAGCCTCCATGTTCAAATTAGGCACTTCACTCAATTGTCACTGATTACTAAAATAACTCACAAAGTATACAATCTAATAACTGCGCTTCAGGTCAGAGGCGTAAAGTAATCATAATGCAAGTAGTTTTCTACAGGATAATGGGGAATACTATGTATTACGTGCTGATACGCGAAACAATTTTATCTGATCTCGGTCTACATCAGTCACTCACACAACTACTTGCTAACTGTTTGTGTTACCAGTATAACAATGAAGATATTTTGACTGTAGAATAAACTATAAATGAAAATTGTTGAAAATAATATACTTTCAACAAAAAAAGATAATAGAATAATTAAAAAAAAACATAATTAAATACTAATAATGACCAGTTATATATCATTGATATTATTTTTGTTTGTAAATTAATTTTGAAAATCTTTATGGTCATAAAGAAAATGCCTATTTTTTCATTTACATATTTAAAAGTTTAAAATATACAAAGGGTCAAGTTCTAATCTAACTCGACACTTAACCTCTATTATATAGTATAACTTTTTTGATTTAGGAAGAAAGTTAGTATAATACGTACATATTAAAAAATACAATTACTTTAAGTGTAAAACGCTTAAACAAATTAATTAAATTAAGATTAAAAAATAAAATATGGATTATGGTGTAAAGCGCAATTTATAACATATATTAATGGGGTAAATCGTTATAGTTCTACCGAAAAATACTCATTAATTTCTTATTATGTTTTCTTGAAAAAAAAATTCCATTTATTTACAAATATGATACCAAACGATTATACTCGGTATACGATAGACAGCGAATTAGTGTTTATAAATATTAATTTGCCGGTAAGTTTCCACACAACACAGTAATAAATTACATTGCATCTATGTAATTACATTTTATTTAAAACGATTATTTTTGGTATACTCGAAAGACACGATGTTGATTTAGTTAGCGTTCAACTGACTATGTTTTTTGACGTATATGCATATGTTATATTAACAGTCTGTGTCAAATACCAATATTTTATGTATACTGTGGTAAGAAACGTATTGACGTTGTCAATCACGTTTGACGTTTCTTTTATGTCCAATCGCCTCCCAGTGGCATTATACGCGTGAGTATTTATTAAAATCTGGCTATATTTCTTGAATCTAATAATATAACCCGACGTTCAAAATGAAAAACGAAAGACTAGTGTGTGTATTAAGTGGAGAATTATATATTTCTTTGCCTTTTTATAGAGAACATATTGATAGTCGTGACTTCAACCCGGTGTGTTTACTTGTTTTCAGGTTTAGTCGTAACTCAAATAAACGCAACGATGTCGGGAGGATTAGACATCTTAACCCTCAACGAGGAGGATGTTACCAAGATGCTTGCAGCGACGGCCCATTTGGGGTCTGAAAATGTCAACTTCCAGGTTAGTTTCTAGCACTTAACCTTTTAGATAAGTATGCATGTAGCGCGATTCATGATGATAAGAGAATCCGTTCCATTACAAATTCCGATAATAATGACGATCAATTCTCCCAACTGAACATTTTATCTCTAATACATTTTATTAAATTGGGTACACTATGGCTACAGTGATGATATTTTTTGAAATAGATGGAAACCTACGTGTTCAGGCGTCGCGCGGACGGTACCCACGTGATCAACCTTCGTCGTACCTGGGAGAAGCTAGTGCTTGCAGCCCGCGCTGTTGTCGCCATCGAGAACCCAGCTGACGTGTTCGTCATCTCATCCAGGCCTTTCGGGCAGCGAGCTGTCCTTAAGTTTGCCGCCCACACCGGCGCAACACCCATTGCTGGACGCTTCACCCCTGGTGCTTTCACTAACCAGGCAAGTTACACTTTTACTTTATAAAATACTTTACTTATAAAATACTAGCTACAGGGCCTTTGCAACTTGTATACGTCAATGTGATTAAATCAATTAAATATTTCAAGTTGTATTGCTTGCTCAACTATACTAGATTTATTTGTACCTTAGTGTTCTATAAGACGGCCTGAGTGTTTTGTACTGTGTTTAGAATCAACTGGATAGGAATGATTACAGACTGGACTCTGTAGAGTGATTAGCACTTGCTAACCACACTATTGCAAACCTTAACTAAGGCCTCTGCCTTAGTTAAAGAGTGGAATAATAGAGTTTTAAGATATAATGTAGATCGCTGCATTGTATGGCAGGGTTTCATAATATTAATGTATATTGTAAATCCTATTAAGTAAATAAACATTTAAACTTTTTTATAGCAGTATATTGTAGGAAATAGTATTTTCATGATGACACAATAAACTAAGGAACCACTGACTGCATTTATATGTAGGAATGATTACACACTCATCTGATTACACAATAAATTCAAATAATATTTTGTGTTACTTTACTTGAATTTCATAGTTTTTTTCCTTTTACACAGATCCAAGCTGCCTTCAGGGAGCCTCGTCTCTTGATTGTGTTGGACCCTGCCCAAGACCATCAGCCCATCACTGAGGCCTCCTATGTCAACATTCCAGTAATTGCTTTCTGCAACACTGACTCACCTTTGCGTTTTGTTGACATTGCTATTCCATGCAACACCAAGGTAAGATTTCATGATGTCAATGATCTAAGAATAGTATATTATTTTTAAGGTTAAGAAAATCAGCTATTCATTTAAATGGTAATGCCACCACAATATTTTTGTCCCATTACAGCCATGGCAAAATTATTGTTTGATTTGAAGAGTATGAAACTATTTGAAGAGTATTATAATAGTTGCACAACAATCTCAAACTTAATTTCATGGGTAGTAATGCATGTGTGGTCCACCTCAGGTTTAATATATAAAGAAGGCTTTGTGCCACATATATTAAATAAAAGTTAGAGACATGTATCTTTACATATTTTTTGAAATTGTCTATTTTGTTTTATTTTTATTAACTTAACATTTTGAAACTTTGAACTAAATTCATCTGTTTATCATTATGATATAGTCATTGTATTTTCCATTACAACTTATTTTTACAGTCCTCTCACTCAATTGGTCTGATGTGGTGGCTTCTGGCCCGTGAAGTACTGAGACTGCGTGGAGTTCTCCCTCGTGACCAACGCTGGGATGTTGTAGTTGATCTGTTCTTCTACCGTGACCCTGAAGAGAGTGAGAAGGAAGAACAACAGGCTAAGGAACAGGTGAGACTAGTTTAACAATGATGCTGAAGTGTTACTTACATTTTACAATTATCTACTTATTATGTTTGATTGAATACTAACACTTGTTTATTTTATTAATGCTGCTACAGCAGGATGTACCACTCCAGGTATTATAATATATTCAAATGATAATATTGCTTTGTTAGTCAGTACTCTTAGCTATAATTTTAATTTATTGTTTTTTATTTTTAATACTTTTATTAAATAGACATGTGAAAAGATGGGATTAAACTCAACCTTTGACATCTAAACATTACACAACTTGTTTCAAGTGAATTATGTTCAAAACATTTTTTTCTACCTTCAGTGGAACTGTATGGAACAGTTTTTCCCAGCTTATTTGACATTTTATATTTTCTCATTGTGACCTACAAAAAGTTTCATAATCCTCTTAGTGAATGTAGGGAAATAAAAAAATTACATTCTGATGTCCACTAAGGGTAACCATATTAAATAAAAAACAAATATGTTGACTTTTTATCATAATTATAAATCAGCGATGTATCTATAAAAATAAAATAACTGTGGGGCACCACCATGACTATGTTGCCATTTTATTTATGCTATTACTTGTTCAGACTATTCAATATTTTTTGTTATTTTTATAGGCTGTTGTGGCTGCCAAGCCAGAGGTGCCAGCTCCAGTTCATGAGGACTATGAGCCTGTTGAACCTATGTTCACTGGTACAGAGGAAGGTGCACCACCTCCGGCAGCAACCACCTTCGGCACACCCGCTCCTCAGGAGGACTGGGCTGCTCAGGTAAGAATAAGTATAGATTATATTTTAGATTAAAGGTATTAATACAGATAGCCATATATATACAGATGGCTTCTGATAACTCTCGCTAATCGACGATTTTTATACAAGGTAACACATGTCATACATGCCATGTAACCCAGGGAGGTACTATCCTATGACTATAGGTACAAATTCTTAATATTATTAAAGACATTTTTATCTGATAACATATGTCATAGATTCCATGTATCCAGGGAGTCCTGTGAACTATCTTAATATCAATAAAAAATGGCTATTATTTGCCTTGCAAATAGTATACGCTAGACGGTAATTACTATATGATAAAGGAATTATTAATAAATAATATGTTCATTAAACTCTTTAAAAAAATTTGACAGAAAAAATTATTCCTTTTACATGTTCAGGTATGGTTACGAAGCTATTTAAGCAAGCTATAGCATTAATTGTGTGGATATTTATTACGTAATTATATTGTTTAGGTACAAGAAGAGTGGGGATCTGCTGCTCCCGCGCCCGCCACCGCCACGCCCTCGTGGGGAGGCTCCGGTCAGGACTGGAGCGCATCGTAAATATTACGTTTGTTATGAATAACATAATATAAAACTGAAAAGTTAACATTTGTTTTATTCTTCTCGTAAACTGTATGGTAATAAAACTGTGTTCATAATTCATATTCAATATCTGACCTTTTGAAACTATAAAGTATATGAGTACAAACTTCTTAAAACTTTCATAAATTACGCAACTATACAGGTCAAACAGTTGCTAGTTTAAAAACAATGGAATAGAGCAGCGTTTCTCAAATGATCGGTCGCGACCCAGTACCGGGCCACGAAAGTAATATACAGGGTCGTGACATTGTATATTTATAGAGATGCGCTGAATAGTGGTTTCACCGAATAGCTAAAACTATTCGGTATTAAGTTTTAAAAAATGGCTGTCTGTAAGTCGCTTTATGATTATTTACGTGATAATATCATAATAAAAGTATGTCATTTTTCAGCAATGTTTCTTACATTGCTGAAAATTACATACTTTTATTAATTGAATTATTATGGCTGAATTATCATTTTTGTGTAATACAAAGAAGGAGTTATTTGAAAATTATATTTTTTGGATAAATTCACATTTATTTACACTTGTTAATTCGAATATTTGTTCCCGCTTTCGCTTGCACGCTCAGGCTCAGGCGAAACGTGACACTTTCCTGCGTGCAGCTGGTTTTCATCGATTTATAAGACGTCATCACATCAATAAATATTGTTTTGAGGTTTAAAAAAAAAACGTGACGAATAGATAACCTCTCTTCCGAAGGAAGTCGGTTAAAAATAAACGTTGCTTTAATGTTTAAAACAAATATTGCCTATACCAACTATAACTTGAAATATAAATATGATGATTTGGGGTCTCAATATAAATGTTGATTTGAAGTTTCATTGCTTTATTTTATTAGCTTTATTTAATACGTTCTTAATAGGATTACTTTGACTTATTATATAAAATTATTTTTACGTAAGTTTCGTCTTTTAATTCTATATCGTGCCGTGTAGGCAAGAAAATAGAAATACTCGAACCTAATGTATTCGGCACCAAAATCGAATAATTCGGCCGAGTAAAAATAGTGAAAATGATGCCTCATGCGCCGAATACCGTATACTAAACGAATATTCGCGCATCTCGTATTTATTTGTATACAGTATACAGTTGGCCATAAAACACGTTTTAAGAGATTTTGATTTAAAAAGCTTTAGAAGTTTTTTGTCATTTCCATTTTATAATTTTAATACAGTTACCTTTTCGGACATTGTCATCAGTTTCAACCTTTCTAAAAATGTTGATGGGTTACAAGGGCAAGACAAAATTATAACTGGGACACGGCATAATAAACTTTGGGAAACGCTGGAATAGAAGATAAATACCGTCGCTTAAGTTCTAACACCGCGTAACTCGAAAAATGGCCATTTTAGTTATGCATATCATTCGATAGGGAATTAAAAGACGCTTCGTAAGACCTATAAATTAAGAATTTGAGATAATCACAGCGAGTTATTTGAGAAAAAAGAACACAGCGTATATTCACTCAGCCAACATATACAGTGAAAACTACGCGTAAGTCAGTGTTGTTCAATTTTGAGATCCGCGGTGTTTAGAACTTAAGCGACGATATACTAATTTATCTATATATTATGGATTCTGGAGTTAGTGACACATTTTATATGTAGGACATTTCAATACAATTTGAAGAGCAAATAAAAAACCTTTATAAATTAAAATATCAACGTATTCTATTATCTCTAGTTTTATACACATGAACTCTGTAAATACAAGTATATTTCGGGTTTCCCTGGTTAGACAAAACTCTGAAAACAATGCGTTTCAAAGGGGCATTACCATTGTTTAATGAATAGTATTGTTTCGCTGGCTTATTGTAGCTGTACATTCCGTCAGCTGCTTTCACGTAAGTACCGTTTTCTAGGACCCCCTGTGAATGTACAAATTAGTTCTTTAATTACGAGTTCAACCGCGTACAATGTGCTCATTTAGTAAATAGTACAGTAGTTCTGTATATGACTTTTAAGTATAGTAATTTTGTCATTGGCTGTGGCAAGTATGGTAATCGTAATTTTTTTTATAACGAAGAAGATAATTTTCAACTTGAATCTTACCCGGTAACAATGATGATCTACCGGGCTAAGAATGAAGTTTTTAATGCTTCTAGTAATCAGTTGTTGCAACAGGGTTTTGTACTTGTACTACTATTTGATTGTACCATTAGGGCTTGCGCGGCGAGACGGTACGGCATATGATTTTGTTTGCGATGAATAGAAAATAACAGTATAAAATTAAAATTGAAGTTAGGCACGTACAACGTGCCAAGTTCCCACCGCTTTGTTCGATCATTATTAATATTTCAATTTTATTTGAATTAGGTATTCTGTATTCGTCATATAAAAATGTTTTGCCAGCGGTGCGTGAACGACTTCATGAATAGATATGGTTGCAATCTTGCTGAATTGGAGTTCATAATGTTTCGAATACGATGTAATGAACAACTGGTTCTATATATGCTATCTTTGATTTGTTCTTTCTCTTAATGAGCGTTGTATATTCATTGTAATTGTTTTCTGTTTAGATTTAAAACGTTGCGATTCTTTTACTCCATGGCATTTTTTTTGACTGAAGTAGCAAACGAGCATGCAGTCCACCTGATGGTAAGTGTGTATTTGTACTGACATCTGTAAGCAACTTCATATAGAACGGGGGTTCTATCTGGAGTCGATCACAAATGCGTTGTTTCTCCGGAGGACTAAGATGGTCGCCTCATATGTAAGTGAGTCGACAACCGCACCCTTCTACCGAAACGTAAGAATTGCTTCACGCTAGAAATAAATGTGGCAGTGGTAGGTAAATTAAGTAGCTATATTTATAGCCTTTAAGAAAAGGAATGGATATAATGATATACAGGTATGTTAGGGATATGAACTTATATGAATACAAACGTAAATTATGAAGATCTTCGGTGCGCTCCTCGCTGTGTCCGGCCGCACATGCTCGAGGCTAAGATTACTAACGAACATTTTTCGCGGTAACTCTAGTATGACTTCTCCGGTAGACCCACTGAAAACGTAAGTGACATTTAGTGCAAGTTTATGCGAATAAAAGTGTTCTGATGATAAATTAAATCTAAGAAGGAACACTTTATAACTATTGGTCATATCATACACAAAAATCTAAAGCATTATGTACCGATATTACCTTTGATATTTGAACAAATTTAAGGAACTGAATTGGTACATTTATTACGCACTTCCTCACTTAAAAATAATAGGTAAATAAGTAGGTATACTTTATAATCATTTCAATTATATTTATAAAAACTACAACATTGATGTGTGTACTATATTAATCTATGATGGTAAACGTAATTACAAGTCTTTGATGTAAATGTACGGCCTGAATTAATTGCCTAATTAGTATTTAACTAACTAGCTATTATTATAGTGTTATGTTATCCTTGGCGCATGTACATACATTACGTTAGACACATACGTACTCATATAGTCAAATGTATCTACACGACTACTACGTTAGCAGCAAAATGGGGTACACAATAACGAGATTTTTATATTATACATAAAACAGAAAAATTGCAGCAGGCTCCATTTTGGGTGAGCAGCAACGTGTTACCAATTATCTATTAAATATACGCTTACAATGGTTAACATTAGCAATTACCAGTACTTTGTTGACGAATGCTATTTTTTTCTAAATAAGCAAAATATTTTTTTTTAATTTTTGTATTTTATAAGCATAGGAATAGCAAATGAACACGCAGTTCAATTGAGGCAATACTGAAATTGTGACTATCAGTAAATCAAGATATGGAACACATGGATGAATGATACATACACTATTGCACTCTTATTTGCATAGACTGATGCCACCAATCTCATAATTTACCTAAAAGGCCAGCAATCGGAAGGTTTTGGTTGTTTCAAGGCAAGTATTGTGTCCGGCGATGGCGCAGTACGCCACAGTGGAACCACTCCCCACAGAGCCACTTGGGTACCCCACTCTTTTGTGTTGCTACCTATTATTGCTTTTGCACCGTGTATTAAACCCTGGATAGGTATATTGCTGACAGTTTGTTCTGTAACAAATAAATATTTAAGTACAAATATGTATTTAGGTATACAAAAAAGGATATTCTATTTAAGTTATATAAAAATCATTTATTTTTGTATACTTCTAGTTTGAAGGGAATGGTGTGGCAAAAGTACTAACACGAGACATCCCAACATAGTTTTCAGCGGTAGTGATGTGATTAGTGTCATACCCAGTCTATACTGGGTATGACACTAACCTTATTTTGAATGCATGTTATGTGATGGACATGGGAAGCACTGGCCTCTTACCGTCTATAATCAGTTTATTAAGTGCCTTCATATTTCCATTGTATATAAAAAGATTTTAGTGGGAAATGTGTATAGAGATAGGGCCTATGATGTTAGTTTAAAACTCACTTCCTTCCACATTGGACATATCACTTAAAAGAGCTTAGTATAAAGAAATAAAACGTAGATATTTATTATTTATTACTTTATAGAAGAAGATTTAACTCATTTAAATTGATGAAGGAAACTCATCTAAGTCAGAATCTCACAATAGGTACACCTAAATCACTCGTAATTGACCTAAATATAAAATATTTAAACCCAGCTCACCTGTAACAGTTATATATAATAAACAGAGTAAAGGAGTAATTTTATACTTTATACTAAAATCAACCGTTTGGCAAAGTTATATAGGTATCGAAATGGTGTGTTATGAATTAAACGTGTTTAAATTTTAAAGTACATCTAAGTAAAGCGGCTTAAAATTATCTATTCAGTGATACAAGATGTTACATGTCTAAGTATTATGTTCAATACATATTAGATAACTCAAAGGCATATCTATAGTTTTGTTAAGAAGGAGTCCGATAGTGGGGGTAGGACAAAAATTCGGCTATTTTTTTTTTCACCCTGTGCTAAGAACATCTGTTTGTCGGAACAAAAAGACAAAAATTTTACGACAAAAGTCTGCTTTGAATTTTTTTTCTCTTCTCGACTGGGAAGGAGGGGGCATGGGTTCAGGAATCCTAAATATTGCCATGTTTAATCCCCTCTTTTACAGTTGGTACTTAATTCTGAATCACTAGACTCTTCTGACCCGAATGCAGCTATCAGGCAGAAATAGGCAAAAGAAACTGCTCACCAGGTAGACACACAAATTTGTTTCTTGAGAAGCCTACCATTTTGCACTAGATCTGTCAATTACACTAGGACCTAATACATTTTAGTACTGACGGTTTTGATGAGTCCCGCTCTAGTGGGACAGAAAAGATGATATCAACTTACTTTTAATCTTCGTTGAACCAAGCATAAATTTTCTTACTTTTAATGTACTCCTGAAATTGTTATTATGTATTTTTAGTCTCGCTATCTTTTATTTTTTAAAATTATAATGAGAACAGTAGCACTAATGCCTTATCATGTTTATTATAGAATCCCACAAATGAATAAACTAAACTAAAGTTTTCGGTACCAAATCAAAATTACACCAAAAAAGACATGCTTATTTATTTTTGCCTTTTTACCTGCTTGTACTAATGAACTTGTCTACCGGAAGTTACGGAACTTTCTTACTCGAAAATATTTATTAGGGTCATTGAGTTTAAATCGAAAAATGGAGTTTATGAAATTACGTGAAAATTTTCTATAGTAAAATTCAGTATAGTACAGTACTAACTGAAGCTTAAATTATCTACTTTAAGTGGGCAAATACGTACCTTAATTCTTGTTCAATTCGCGATAGTAACAATGTTAGGTGTCTTAGTTTACTACAACATTCTTCGTTAACTGATGTAGATGGGAAACCAACTAAAACAAAACAGTTAAATTAAGTTGAATTGAGCAGTAATAGACAAATGGTTGAAACTCGGACTCTCAATCGAGGGTTCGAGGTTTGACTCCAGGCACGTACCACAGATTTTTCTTAATTTGAAATGAATGTTTACAGCTTTACGGTAAAGGAAAACATCGCGAGGAAAATCTAAGCACCCTATTTAAAGAAAAAGTGTAAAGTCTGGACAAGCGCTGTTGACCTGAAGTTCTTTCAATCTGAGAAAAGACCGTGCCTAGCAGAGACAAGAATTGGTTTACGATGAACAAAATATTTTTTTGAATAAAAGAGCAATCAAAAAGGAAATGTAACTGTAGAATAAGGTTTATACTTAAACATATCAGGTACTTATATCTACGACTTAATGCATAGTGGGATATAAAGGTATAAACTCTTAGTTATTCAAATGCGTAGACATATTTACAAGACACTACATAATTACAAGAGGTAGGTATTTTATCTTATATTTAAGGGGCGGCAAAGCGTCGGTAGTCAACTTAAATTACTTAAAATAACTTATATATTATATATAAGTATATTTTTTATTTATCTTAAATCTCCGTTATAAATAATTTCTTCTTCATTAGAGATCCGTTCTTTTTAAACTATGGCAGTTTTTTTAATAATACAAACTGCTATTTTTACATTTTTTAAACACGTACATCTCGAGACTCATCAATTTCAGTCCTGAATTGATTTTGAGATGAATTTTAGGGCGGATTTTAATGTTTCGTACATAATTTTGAGATGTCTATTC
>DWLI01002324.1:0-13420 GCA_018249915.1 Cecropterus dorantes dorantes
GTCATTTACGACCCGGAGCTGCTTCCATCTGCCGATCACTTAGCTAAGTACCTCAGTGTATTTATCACCGCCTACACTCACCATCAACCACATCTTCCGCTAAAAATATTAAAATTGGACCAGTATTTGGAGTAAGTAGCGGTAATCTGATCATGCAGGGTTAGACAAGCGGAAGAAGAGTTCGCACTAACAAAGCTGCAGTTTGATGAAGAGCATGAAAAAAACTATCATTCATATCAATGTAATCAATCATAATAAATATATAGATATATATGCAAATTATGTAAGTTTTAATTTAATATTACAAACAATAATAATAAAACAAAACAAAAAAAATCCTTGTGCACAAAACCTTCAGTGAGGCCATTAGGTGTGTTAAAAGAAATAAACAATAATTATAACATAATTAAAACGACACAATATTTACGGCAATTGACGGCATTAACATAAATTGGTTTTATAATACAATAAAATAAAAAAAAGAAAACAGAAAAGGTATACAATTTTAGTAACTGGGCCTGGACTTATGAGCCTACGGAAAACGGAACGTAATCTATTCTTGATATTGTCAAACTCAAATGACATAAATCAAGTGTCGCATCAGCTGTAACATGCAAATATAATCCTTAAATTACATCTATGATTTATCACTTTAAAAGTGAAAACAAAGCAAGTTAGTGATAAATATCAATTTAGATGTACCGACATGTGAACTCATAAATTCCATAATATAACGCGGCCAAATACAGAGGTTTATGATATATTTATGACAGTGATTTCGTATCAAGGTTACATTATAAACATTGTAGATCCAAGACAATCAATAACTAGCGGCATCGAGTTTTCCGGACAGCAGTTACGCTCTTTGAAGTAGGATTCTGAGGAGACAATTGTGTGGATTAACTTGACTCACCAGCAACATCAGTGGTCTTCGGTGGATATTGTGCAACTAACAATTGAAGGTCTGCCATGGATTCAACTTTCCGCCTTGATTTGTTTGGGAGGAGCACCATTATTTTACCCTCAACGGAAGCACTTTGGTGTTAAGAACTCCTGTTCTTAACACCAAAGTGCTTCCGTGCTGGCATAAAAGTTTACGGTGTACTTGAGTAAGAAACTCTGAGATGGTGATTCCGGTGTCTTTTATAGTTGTTTTGTTCTCCCAAACAGCCTCCCGATGCTGGATGTCAAGGAACCTGACAAGGATTGGTCTGTTCTACTATTAAAGGAACCCAATCAGTGACATACATGTAAATTCTCTATGTTTATATTCGTCACCTTCATTTTGGTGGATATTATTTTGTAAATGGTGTTATGAAGTATTTCGTTTTCCTTTTCAGGCACCCCGTGGAATAACAGAACTTTCCTATGCATAGCAGTTTCATGCCGGTCAAAACCATCTACAAGAAGTTCCATCTGTGACTTTAATTTTGACAATGACTGCCAGATAAAAGATTTAAATTTAGAAAACTCACAGGATAATGTAATGATGTCTAGGTGTGTTGTAATTGCACCAGCTGAGATCTTCTGCAGTTTATCCTCATAATCAGCCATACGTGATGCAAATAATTTTTCTAGCTCTTCCAAATTGCTCGCCAGTTGAATGTCCATATTGCTTTGCATCTAATGCATATGCAAGTAAAATTTATCCTTTTAACCAATTTTAAATTAATTAAATAAGGAGTATTATACCGCTTTCTGTATATTAATATATGTGTTAGTCGACAAATGTATGGATTTTAAAGCGGTGTGCAATTGTGTAGGTATTACTCCAGTAGTTGAGACTTCTATCGGTATAATTTTTAAGTTGCCACATTCGAGTGATCTCATCCCTGAGCTCCGTGTATTTAGATAATTTTTAGTTATTGTACTCTGCAAGTTGTGTGTATTCGGTATGGCTATGCCTATAATTTGTGCTGTTTTATTTTGTATATCAGGTCTGTTATGATGAATTATTTTATCCGTCAGAATAGCCCTATCAAAGTAAAGTTTCTGTGTGGAGTTCTCTAATACAGTTTTTGGTAAATATTTGTAATAGGGTAAAGGTCATTATCAATCAATTTATATTGTAACGCTAATTTCTGATGTATGATGTAAGCAACTTGGTTGTGTCTGTGCTTATAATCAGTTTGTACGATGGATACACATGCACCTGTTATGTGTTGAATGGTTTCTGAGGCCCTATTACATTTTCTACATAAATCTGTTGATATATTTGGGATTTTCATGTGTTCTTGGTAGTTTCTAGTTTCAATTATTTGGTCCTGCATGGCCACCATAAACCTTTCTGTTTCAGAAAAGATGTCGCCTATCCTAAGCCAGGTGTTGGATGCTTTATTGTCGACATGTGGTTGCTTAAAATCGCGGTAATGCCTTCCATGAAGAGCTTTCTTTTTCCACTGATATCTTTTCATTTGTATATCAACAGCTTTCTCTTGTTTTTGCAAGATTTTACTAATAAGATTCAGCGGTGTTAATCTTCGGTCATTTTGGACTATTGCATTGTGTAGGCTAGATGTATTTATTTTATTCTGGAAATATGTTCTTAAATTTATTAATTGCTTAATGTATAGATTGTAACTATCCATAAAGCCCCGTCCCCCCTCTACTCTTGGAAGCGTCATTCTCTGTGTGCACGATCTAGGGTGATGTTTTCTATATTTTGCCATATTAGTGTTAATAATTCTTTGAAGTTTCTGTAGATCTGTCTTAGTCCAGCTAATTACTCCGAATGAATATGTCAGCAAAGGTATAGCATGGGTATTTATTGCTTTTATTAAATTTATAGAATTAAGCTGTGTTTTCAATATTAAAGTTATCCTACGTTTAAATTTCTCTGTTAGGTTAAATTTTATTTGATTATGCTCGATATTTTTGGACTGATTATAGCCTAGATATTTATAGACATCGTTTTCCATAAGGGACTTATTTGTGCGCCGCTTTGTAAATTAAAGTGATGTTGATGATGTTGGCTTGCTTTAAATGAACTTATTTTAAATTTATTTATCCCAAATCGCATGCAAATATCAAATGAAAATTTTTCAGTAGTATCAGCTAATTGGTTTAGATCAAATTCAGATGAAGCAAACAATTTTAAGTCATCCATATATAAAAGATGATTATGAAGTATTTCTTTATTTATTATGGAATTTGTGGTTAAAACCATATATATTTTGCTTTTTAACTTATAACCGATATTTAGTGAGTTTAATTTATTTGATAATGGATTTAATGCCAGGCAGAACCATAGCGGTCTTAGTGCTGAAAAATACTGTTTCTATTGTTTTATTATTTATAGTTAATTTTAATCTTGTTTCCCAATGTGTCATTGTATTATGTAGGAATGAAATTACTGAAGGATGAATTTTGTAAATATCTAATACTTGAAGCAGCCATGAATGTGGGACAGAATCGTATGCCTCCTTACAATCAATAAACATTATATACAAATCTGTTTTATACTTTTGAACTTGTTTTAAAATAACAGAATCAATAATTAATTGCTCTTTACACCCACAACTAAATTTGCGACATCCTTTTTGTTGTTCGGTTAGTATATTGTTGTATTCTACGTGTTTATATATTATTTCCGTTTAACAAGATGTAATTATTTTATAAATTGTTTGTAAGCGCGTTATCGATCTATATTTATCAGGATCTGTTAAAGTATCATAGTCCCTGGGTACTAGATAAGTTGTTCCTATTGTTATGTAATTGGGCATACTTCCTGGGTCCTTAATAAACTGATTTATATATTTGTACAAAAATGAGTGAATGTAAGAATTTTTTTTATACCAGAGGTTGTGAATATAGTCAGACCCGGGTGTTTTCCAGCTATGAAGGTTATTAATTACATTCTGAAATGTCTCTGATGGAATATTTTCAAATTGTATTTCATCAATATTTAAATTATTCTCTTTTTCTTTACGAATCCAAGATGCATTTGTATTATGAGTTATAGTGTCTTCCCAAATACTTGTCCAATTTTTTTTTTAATCTTCTGACGTTGAATATTGAATAATTTTATTAGTTTCACTCATATTATTGTCTTTCAAACATCTATAAAACTGTTTTTCATTTAATGCTATTTGCTTATTTTGAGTTTTTCTAAGTGTACAATCCTTGTATCTTTCTAATCTTTTTGCAGCTACAGATAATTTTTGTTTTAATGTATCTAAAAAATCTGTTAACTCTTTATTTGTACCTTCATGTATCGTATGTATTTTATAATTTTTAGTATTGTTTCAACATGTATGTTCAAATTTCTATTTCTGTTACCTTTTATATATTGAGTTAAGCGACCTATCTTAACCCTTAAATCTTTGACTCTATTTTCTAATCTAATTTGCCATTTCATTTTCATCTTGCTGCTATTTTGATTTAGAACTTGAGTAGTTAATTTTAAGTTTGAACCATTTAGTTTAGCGTTCGTCCACGCAGAGCAATATATTACAGTTTGAATAGTATAAAAATCTGTTTCTACAGTAATAATTTGTGGCAAAATTTTACTATTAATAAAATTGATTATTTTAAATAGACATTTTGAGCTTTTCTGTTTAGGTATATACGTATATTCGTTCTGTTGGATTTGTATTCTTAAAAAAATCAAATGCTTCATTAAATGTTTCTTTTATACAAATATCTATCTGCTGTGTACTCTGGTTTGTATTCGTATGGTAGTCTCTAGCTTGTTCTTTACCATAAGTGATACTATTGCTGGTATCTAAGCTAGGGAGTAAGCTGTTAGTATGTGTTAATGTATTGCTTTCTTGTGTCTCTATGTTATTGGTAATTTGTAAGTTATTTGCGACCTCCTGTTTTATTATTTAAAGTCTTTCGTCTTTATCAAGTTTATTATTTATAATAACACGCTTCTGATCAGCTATTCTTTGTTCAGTTAAGTGATTTAAATGTGGGAATTTATTAATAAAATCTTGATGGAACTGTGACCTGTAGTTTGTTAAATTTGTCTCTAATTCAGTTATTTTGAAGTATGTCCTATTTATGGTTTGTATTCCTGAATCCATTCGTTTAGGAGGTTGCTGTTGCTGGAGATTGTTGTGTGTAGTGTTCTGTGTGATTTTGTAATTGTTCTTGGGCTTCTTTGTATATTCTATGTATTGTTGCTTTTGCTAGTAATTTATTACGTGTGATTGCCCTTCGCTGATCACCTATAAGTTAACGGCTAACAGTCATATTCGGAAAATTATCTAGAAATTTAGAGTGTAACTTTTGAAGATATGAATGTCTGTTGGTTGGTTCATTTCATTGCTCCATTTTTTACGCTTATTGTTGTATTGTGTTGGTGGTGGGCGCAGTTTTGTGTGCTAAGTTAGCTTCCTGAGTAACATCTTCCAGCACAATGTTACTATTTGATGATAGGATAGGTGAAAATAAAGATGAAGACGAATATGAAGATGACAATGAATTATTTGATGAATTTGATGATGGTATTGATGAAAATAATGATGATACGTTCGACTCTGCATCTGAAACTTCAGCTAGGTTCGTAGGTTTTATACTCTTAAATAACCTTTTAGAGTCTCTTCCATCATATCTACTACAACCCCCTTCCACTTGGGGTAAATCCCGATCTCTTCCACTCCGCGGCCTCAAATTATATTTTATAGCAGATTTCGTCATATCATAATCGGCCCCCTACGGGAGCCACGTATATAACGAGGGATCTAAATGTCCACTCTAACAGAGCCCGGCATGCTAGAGTAAGGCAAAATATTCTCCGAGGGCGCCAGGTATCGGAGAGGGACCGTTAGCGATTGAGCTCCCCCTCAGCCATGCATCCATGGCACGGTGCCTTCACACATTGGATTGGGTGTCGAGCCATTGGCCAGTAGCCTGCATCAATGCTAGCTACTGCCCAGGGTGCACCGGTCCATAAAACAGACACTCGTGGAGGTTGCTCGACAAGCACCCCTTATTATTATTATTTATTGTATTTTTCAAAAAAAAATATTTTGGTTAAACTACTGAAGTCTGCGGGCTTTTGGCCAAACGAAAACGGAATTTTCTTACAATCCTGCATGTATTTAAAATTGCTGCTTTTTGAATGGTGAGGAATGTAAGTGGATGAATTTCTATTGCTTTTAAACTAGTATGTAGATTTTTGGGAACGATACCAGTAGGCGAAATAATGAAAGGGATAGTTCTGACTGTATTTACTTTCCACTGCGTTTTGAGTTCTATTGTTAGGTCGGTGTATTTTGTGAGTTTCTCTGTGTAGGTAGATTGTATGTTGTGGGTATTAGGGATAGCTATATATATCTATTAAGTATACTATTTTATTTTCTTTATCATGTAATGTAATGTCAGGTCTATTGTAATGTATAGTTTTATCAGTGATTATTGTTCGATCCCAGTATAATTTAACTTTGGGAGATTCGAGTATTACTTTAGGTGTGTATTTATAATAGCTAGTTTTTTCTGAAATCAATTTATATTTATATGCTAAGTATTGATGTATTATAGCAGCAACCTGATCATGTCTATGCTTGTAGTCCGTTTGTACTATAGATCTACAAGCTCCTGTAATATGCTGGATGGTTTCGCTGCTGCTATGGCAATGTCGGCAAATATCTGTTACTAAAGATTTATCCCTAATAATGTGTTTCCTGTAGTTTCTCGTATCAATAACCTGATCTTGTATTGCGATCATGAACCCTTCCGTTTCTGGAAAGAGTTCACCTCGTCTCAACCATGCGTTTGATGCATCTTTGTCAACGGCTGGGTTATTTAAGTCTATACGATGTCGTCCGTGTAATGACTTTTGTAACCATGTTTGTATTTTTTGTTCAGTAGTTACGGTTGGCAAATTTATAGTGCTGTCTTTGAGTTTAAGTGGTGTATATTTGTTATCTGCTTGTACGATTGCTTGATGAATTGGTGAATGTTGTGCCCTATTATAAAAATATGTACGGAGTGCTGTTAATTGTCTATTGTGTAAACTTTGTATATCGATCAAGCTTCTTCCTCCTTCTTGTCTTGAAAGTGTTAGTCTTTGGATGCAGGCTCGGGGATGGTGTTTTCTATATTTTGTCAATGTTGTGTTTATTATTCTTTGTAGTTTCTGTATATCTGTTCGTGTCCATTGTATAATTCCAAAAGAATATGTAAGTATCGATATCGCGTATGAATTTATTGCTTTAATCGTATTACGGGCGTTTAATTGACTGTTAAGTATTTTGTGTAATCTGGTTTTAAAGTTTTCAGTTAATGTTGCTTTGGTCTGTTTTTGGTGAATTTGACGAGATTGTTGATATCCTAGATATTTGTATCCATTTATATGGTCAATAGGATCTATTAAATTCAGAGTATCTAGCGAGTATGAGTTGTCTTCTAAAATACCTCTCTTTACAGACTGCATCTTACATTTGTCTATTCCGAACTGCATACAAATATCTGTTGAAAATGATTGTGTAATATTTGTTAAGGTATTGATTTCATTTAATGTGCTGCCATATAATTTTATATCGTCCATGTAAACTAAATGTGATATAGTGTGCTGTTTATTATCGTACTTAATTTTGAAACCTTTTTTACTGTTATTTAAGAGTCTCGAGAGTGGATTGAGTGCTAAACAAAACCAAAGAGGGCTCAAAGAGTCTCCTTGAAATATTCCCCTGTTTATTGTCAATAGTTCTGATTCTACGGCACCTGATCTGCTATTTAATTTAAGTTGAGTCTTCCAATTATTCATTGCTGATTTTAGAAAAAATATAATTGTGGGATGTATATTGTAGTGTTCCAGTATGTAAAGTAACCATGAATGTGGTATCGAATCAAAGGCTTTTTGGAAATCTATATACATGGTGTATATGTTTCTTTTCTTCTCAAGAGCCTGTTTCGATATGACAGCATCGATAGTAAGCTGCTCCTTACATCCTTGTGTATTTTTGCGGCAACCTTTTTGTGCTTCATCTAATATGTTATTTCTTTCTGCATGGATATGTATGATTTCACTTAAACAAGATGTAATGATTTTATAAATATTTTGTAAACAAGTAATTGGGCGGTACTTCGCTGGGTTGCTCATATCAGCCGTATCTTTAGGAATCATATATGTGATACCTTGTGTAATATACTGAGGAAGTGTGTTGGGTGATTTAATAAAGTTATTTATATGTGTCTGTAGAAGTGGATGGATATAAGTAAATTTCTTATACCAATAATTATGGATTTTATCTGACCCGGGTGCCTTCCAGTTATGAGATCTAGCTATAACACGTTTTAATAAATCTAGGTTAATATTTTCAAATGGCATTTCCGGCAAATCTTTTAAACTGTCTTTATCTTTTCGGATCCAACTAGCATCTGTGTGTTGCTGAGATTTGGACCAGATACTTGACCAAAACTCTGTTAAATCGCTCTTTGAGGGTAGATTTGGCGTCTTATTAGGGACCGACGAATTATTTGTATGGTGGGTAAGAGTTCTATAAAACATTTTTTCATTATTATGAAAAAGCTTGTTCTGAATTTTTCTTTGAGTTGTTTTTTTATACCTTCGTAATCGACTAGCTAATGCATTAAGTTTTTGTTTTAGGGTGTCTAAAAAGTGTGCTATTTCTGTATTTGTATTTTCATGTTGTGAATGTATTTTGTACTTACGTTTTATTTCCTCTACCTTATTTTGTAGTCTTTTACTACGGATACCTTTATTGTATTCCGTAAGTCTTCCTATGTGTGCTCTAAGTTTTTCCATTCTGTCTTCTATTATTAACTGCCATTTTGGTATTTGTGTATTATATTGAACGTCTGAATTTATGTCTCTAATCTTGCTTCCATTATATTTAACAGCTGCATCTGTTGCACAATAAATAACTAATTGGAATGTTTCAAAGTCTGTTTCGTGATTTGCTATATTTGGTATTAAAGTATTATCTAAATATTTTACTGCATTGATTAGTTGTTTGGTTATTTTTTGTTTGGGCAGTGAGGGTCTTAATGTAGGTTCCGAATTTTTAAAGATTTTTAAAACTTCTGAAATATATTGCTCTATTTGTCTTCTTTAGGGGTCTTTTTGTCGTACGTAATTTGCGCATTCTTGGTGTTTGGAAATATTCTTGATGGTATGGATGATGATGTATGAGAATTAATGTATGAATTATGGACTACAATAGTTGGAAACTGGGTAGTCTTATGCGAAGCGTTGCCCCCCCTCCCCCCCAGAATACGTGGGGCAGCCCGAGCTTGAAGGCTCGGAGCGGGATTCTCCCTCTCGGGTACCCGCCTGGGGTAATTGCCTACTTCTTAAGCGCGTCGCATATTTTATGAGTACTAGAGCTCCGTTGGTTAGTGGTCCGTGGCAACAGATGGTCGTGCCGGACTTGAAGATAGGTTTATGAGGGGCTTATTATTATTATTATTATTGTTACGCTCTGGTCAACAGCTCGCGCGTAACTGGAGTTGGAAATGTGGCCCTCCCTTCACGTGTTCTTCAAGCAGTCGGGGCAGAGATGTTATAATAAATTTAATGTTTTCATATTCGGCCTTCTTTTTTTCAATATAATTTTTGAAATTGTTCCTCAATTTCTTATTTATTTCCGTCGTGTCTTGACGTCTCTAACATGACCTGTTGCTGGATACAGTTTGTGCAAACAGACTTAGACTACGCCGGCGGTAGGTGCGGAGGCAGCGGCGGCGGCGCTTTCACATATGACTCCTTAATAAATAAAGGAATTTACGGTATTGTTTCGGCTGGGGCAGTAGCAGAAACACGAGGAAGTTGACCCGTAGCCAAGAAAAGGTTTTCTTCCTCCTTTTCCTATAAAGGTAGGTGCAACCTTCGCGTGTACAGCCTGACCGATTCTGATGATCGTGGCAAAATCTAAGTACCTTTTTCGTTTCCTCAAAATCGAGCTCGTAACGTTATTTACGTTGTGTCGTTTTAGTGCATGTTCCCTAACTAAAATCTCTACAAGTTTCTACTTCAAATGCAAACGAGTACCCTACGTTTTGATTTGTGAATCTTGTGCGGGTCGTTGTGTCGATAATTGGCAAGGTATCGGAAGTTAGCGACCATTTTGATCGATACTACTATGAATTTTGTGTAAAAATTCCTTTAAACGAATTTGTGCAGAATATCCGATCACAATTTGTAGAACTCCAGAACAGAATATAATTTTCCTAAACGATGATGCCGATAACTGAAACACCGATACTAAATCGCAATTTGCGTCGAAAGTTATGGAATACTGCGGATATTGGAGGAAAATAAGCAGATAGACAATAGGTTTTCTTCCTGTTTCCGTCGCTTTTTTTGGTCAATTTCCATTCATTGCGGCCGTAGAATTTGTAAAAAAAAAGAATAGATTAAATCAGTTTTTACAATTAGACATATACTCGTAGATATTATTAGACACGTCACTCTGTTACCAATAGCTTCCCGTCGTAATTCCCTATACTCGTACTATCCTTGACAGAAAAATGATTGGCATCAGAACACTTGTGAAGAAGAGCGCCTCGGCAACAACTGATCGTCAGCGCTCAGTAGACCCAAAGCAACTAATCTAACCAAACTCCTGTCGTCGCGGTCTGAGCCGCGACGGCAACAGTGGGTAGTGTTGGACTCGGTGTCGCCCAGAGAACTGCGCGTTCGAATACCGATTAAACCTAAACTGCGGCGCTCTACACGTTTTTATTGAAACCCCAGAGGTTTCCCGTTCCAGATTTTCTTTGACGCCCCGAAGTTAGCCTGGCAGGGCTACGACCTATGACAGGATTATTTAAGACGGGGAAAGGAGACGAGCGTAGCGGTGTCGCTCCCTCCCTGTTCTTGCTAAGCTGAGCGGGTCCGCACCGGCGTCGGCCTGACTGAAATTGGCAACAGCTTGCCAGCATCTGTCGCTGACTAACATGGTGTTCATTATTTGTTCCAGCGACAGGTCCCCGCTGATGACGGCAGTCAGATCACCCCATTGTGTCTGCCAGGCAGCTAAACTTTCGATAGTGTGGCGCACCGTGTCAACGGATGCGCCGCACGCTTTACGAGTATAAGAGGGTGAGGTCTTCTCCCTCCGGTAAGACGACCCTGGGCCACCAGGTGGTCAGAAGTCTACCAAGCGCTTCCGTTACGTTGACTAATTTCGAGGCAAGTTGGACGAAGTAAGGCCCAAAGCACCACTTACCGTGCAGACCCAGGTATTTCATCTGAGCCCGCAGCGGCACATCCTGGCAAAGGATATTCAATTTCTCCTCTCGGGGGCACCACGTCGCGGGCCTCTGAAAAGAAAGGTCTCCGTTTTGCTAACAAAGACCCTCAGGCCCAACATTCCGATTCGCTCTACGACGAGTACTGCTCCATAAACTTATTTTATATACATAAAAGCCATGTACCTAATACCTGAATCATCATAATTTTACATCCCTTCTTTTTATTTACAATCTTCAACCAGATCAGGAACTAAGATTTCTAATCAAAATATTATTCGATTATGTCTTTAATACATTAACCCATTTGATGCCAATAATTAATGAACAACAGAAATCAAGTAAATCATATATTAAATCGTTGTTAGTACAAGAAATAAAATAATAAATGTGAAAAAAAAAATAACAAAATATTTTTCAGGAAATTACAGGGATGTTCCCAAATTGGTACAATGGTAACTTAGGAGTGAAAAATAATAAAGCAGGGTTTTTCAATGCAAAGTGTTTTCTTGCACTTTTTGCATCCCCATCGACTTCTGTTATGGCACACAAAACATCGAATGCGCTTAGGGAGCTTTTCAGGAACATGATCAGCACCATCTAATTGTAATCCCTCAATGTTAGAAGAAGAAGGACGGGCAGAAGTTCTGTTGGATAATTGTTTTAGATAAAATCAGGCAATATTACGGCGAAATAGTAATTGATCCATAGGCTCATCTTTGGTGAGTACATGTAATCTCCAGGCATTACTGATGGCCATATCAACCATATACGTAAATAGCACCCACCACCATTTCTTTCCATGAATACCAATTCTGTATAAGGCAATGGACTGGTCCATTTCGTCCACTCCTCCCATGCCCTTATTATAATTCTGGAATAAATGAGGTATCTTCATATCAGTCTTTTGTTTTTTTTCTGAACACCATCTTTTTACTGATCCTACAGGCTCATATGAATCATAATTGGTAGCCATTGTACAAATGCTGTTATCTTTCCAACGGACCAATAAAAGTTCATTGCATTTGTCAAACCTATGATCAAACTCTGCTCTGGACTTTTTCTTCATCTCTTTTGGATTCGTTAGAGGACATTTCTTGGTGCGATTTTCACGGATGGTCCCTGTGGCGCGATAACCCAATTGCCGCAAATCACGCAGCAAATCACAACTAGTAAAGAAGTTATCAAAATAAACTCTATGATCACCTGGATACGGCGCATTTAGCCTACTGAGTAACATCTTTACCACTCTAGTTCCTAATGGCTCGTTTGTGCTCATACTAGATTTACCACAGTAAATGTCAAACGTGTAACAATATCCAGAGGAACTAGCTGCAACCCAATTTTTATATCCAAAACGTACTGGTTTGCCACGAATAAATTGTTTTGCTGAATGATGTCCAAAGTATTTGACCATAGATTCATCGATAGAAATAAGTTCATGAAAAACACTCCATTGGCCAAATTTTATCATTAGGATATCAGCAAGCTTTCTTACTTTGAACATTTTATCGCAAGTGGTTGATGCGTCGTTATTATCAACAAGATGAAGGTTCCTTTTTATTTCCCTGAATCTATTCCTGGACATAGCCTTAGATACAACTTCAACTCCAATATCCTCATCTAAAGACCAGTACATGCCTTCCCTTGGCAATTTGTGATACCCTGACAATAGTAAAATCCCGAAGAAAGACTTTAGCTCTGCGACTGTGATACAGAAATTGTGCCTATTATTTTGACGTGCATACAAGTTGGAAAAGTCTACAATCATCGTGTACACTTCGTGATCGAAAAACCTTTCAAAAATTTGAACTGGTGTTAACTCCTTCAGTTCTTCCTTTACGCGGTTCTCGTTCTGGGATCGGTTTTGAGACTCCTCGTAAATTTTTGAGTAACTAGGGGTACACTTTCGCCAAACAGGGGTGAGGGCGGCTGCTTGATTCGATGGTGTAACATTTAGCTTTTCAGTTGGTGCGGCTTAACCAGTTTGCATTCGTGCCCTTTTTACAGCTAACGACTCATCATCACTAGTGTTTTCCGAATCTGAAAGATTATCAGCGTTATGAACAAACACGTCAATATTGCCGGGCACGTCTTTTGGCAAGTTTGTCGGACTTATATCGTCATCAAAACCCTCTTCTTCGTCAGTAACAACACTAGGGTCTGGAGGAATAATTTATTTTATTTATTTATTTAGTTGCACCAACGAAGTAAACACTATACATACAATATACACTAACATACAAATATTGGTAAG
>DWLI01002325.1:0-13420 GCA_018249915.1 Cecropterus dorantes dorantes
AAGAACTTTTTTTTAAAGAACTCTCGGATGTGTAGGTTTCCTCACGATGTTTTCCTTCACCGTAAACTTCTAACTTCTTCTGAGATTCGAACCCTGGACTCCCGATCGAGAGCCCGAGTTTCAACCATTTGGCTATCACTGCTCTTTATTTAAGCATTAATTAAGCTAAACGCTCAACTCTTAAGTCTTGCTAAGTTAAGAGGAAACTACAAACCGCTCTGATGCAATACCTGCCATTTCTGTGTTTCCATGATCTGTGGTCAAGTTGATCAACGTATGATACGAAACTTTATTCGAGACTGATCATGCTTCCACGAAATATTGTATCATTATACTCGATAGGTAAAACGCGTGAGAAAAGGGTGCAATGGATGACTTCACTTTATTTTAAACTAGCTTTGCCACGCGGTTTCACCCGCTACTGTAAGAATAAAAACTAACATAGCTTAATGTTATAGTTATAGCCTATAGCTTTCCTCAATTAATGAACTATTCGACACATTTTTTTTTTTATTTGAACCAGTAGTTCCTGAGATTAGCGCGTTCAAACAAACTCTTCAGCATTATAATATTAGTATAGACAAGCTTTCGCTCGCGGGTCTTTCTGTGTTACTCTCAAATAAGGGTATCAACCTGGTATTTTCATAACATTGACGTAGCAAACGAGCATGCAGTCCACCTGATGGTAAGTAGCCATGGTCGGATAAAATCAGGGTCTTACCTGAGGTTGACCGCAGATGCGTTGTTACTTCTGAGGAATAAGTTGGAACGATTTGAATAAATAGATACGTCTCCCTTCAGACCAGAACACAGCAGTGCATAACACTGCTGTTATTAGGTAGAAATAGATTTGGAGGTGGTGCTGGAGTCGAACCACAAAGAGTTCTATCACCTTTGATACAGTTTAAAGTAGAAATTCAAACTATTTTGGGTAAAAGACCCTTTTTACTAAAATTAACTGATACCACACACAGCCAAATAACTTTAAAAAATATTTCTCTAGTTTTTTTTTATTTATATAAATACTTACTAATATAAAAACTTTGCGGCTGTCCGGTTGTCGTTTCTTCATCTTTTTGGGAACCCTTGATTTAAAGGAACGGTCGGAAAACTCTCGGAAAAGCGGGCCACAAAGCTCTTTGAAGTAAAGGAGGACCGCATTCGGATGTAATCTTTGAAAATGACGGCAAAAAAACGTTTTCAGAACAAAATTTTACGACAAAAACGTATGCCAAAAAATATGCTCAGTAATTAGCATAACGTCGCCTAAGTTCTAACACCGCGGATCTCAAAATTACCAAATGTCCAGGAGACCAAAAATACTGTTTCATTTAGTAATTTTTAATTCGCCAGGCCGTAGTGCTCTGGCGAACTAATCGTTACGTTTTAGTATGAAACAACACTGACTTACGCGTAGTTTTCACCGCATATTTGAGTGAGTCGCATATATGCTATGTTCTTTTGTCTCAAATTATTAGCTGTGATTGTCTCAAATTCTTATTTTTTATTGACCAAACGATGCGTCTTTTAATTCCCTATCGAATGATATACATAACTCAAAATGGCCATTTTTCGGGTTACGCGGTGTTACAACTTAAGCGACGATATGCAACTACATAAAGTCTTTGAACTTGTCAAAACATCTGTAAGTACAGACGCGGACCTCTATAATATTGGAGTACCAGAAATCGGTCAAAGATTTGAAAGAGATTAATGTGTCTTGTAAGTTTACCTGCCTTATTTATATCAATATTATCATCGTTATTGGTCATTTAAATGTGATACAAAAGACAGACTTAATGTTAAATAATTTGTGTGACCTTCAGGATGTATAGAAATATTTAAAAGCGGTGCCTTATTACACGCCTTTCTTAAAGTGTCTTACTTACTTGATATTGAAACTAACATCTAACACGATTGGTCTCCTATTAAAGATAGTTCATTAATGCTTTCCTATCTGCTGAAGACTAATAACACCTCTTTTAATTGTCTGTGCAGAACTCATAAGTTCGGCTTTAAGAGTTCTGCATATACAATTAAAAGCAAACATCGACAAACATTACAGCAATTAAATTTGGTCTTATAATGCTAAAAAATGTGTACTCCTAATGATATATTCTTAGGAGAATATAATAATAATATTTATTAAACCATATATAAATCTATTCTAATATTATAAAGCAGTAGAGTTTGTTTGGTTGAACGCGCTAATCTCAGGAACAAGGTTCGAAGTGAAAAAATCTTTTGGCTCTAAAATGCCTTTTACTCTATTAACAGTGTATTTGGTTAGTTCTTCAAGGTATACGTTAATATAGGCGCAGCGGTTGTATTTCCGTAGTGTGTAAGTCCTAAGTTCAAGCTCGCGTAAAGGACAATGTCACCATAGTTTCAATTTAATTTTATGACAAACTAGCTGTGCACCGCGGTTTCATCCGCTATTACATGAGAAAAAAAGAAACAAACAAATATAGCGTGATGTTATATAGCCTATAGCCTTCCTCGATAAATTTACTATTCAACACAAGAAAAAAAATCAATTTGAACCAGTAGTTCCTGAGATTAGCCTGTTCAACCGAACATACTCTACTGCTTTATAATATTAGTATAGATGAATATTTATAATTAACCCCATGTGAGATCATACTTGACAACAACTGAGTCGTTGCTACTTTGAAGATTATATTGGAACGCCTCGTATTTCTTTATTGGTGTTTCTTCATTAACACAACCTTTAAATCTGAACACAGTAATAATACTGTTCTTATAAGGTACTGACGTGTGGTGGTTATGCCCGAATCCATATATCTCACCAGATATGCCTCACAGTGTCACCCGCTATTACAAAAAAAAACAAACAAAAATAGCGTAATCTTATATAGCCTACAGCCTTCCTCAATAGATGGACCTAAACACATGTGGATTCAACACAAACATATTTTTTCAATTTGAACCGGTGGTTCCAGAAAATATAGCGTTCAACCAAAGTTTCTGTAAAGTTTGTATGTTTGGTAATATTATCTTTTCAATCACATAAATTTATTTAATTGGAATAATTTATTAAATTTATGTGTAGAATTATTATTTGGGATAGTATAGTATAGAAATTACACAATCTCTAGCTTGTTGGTTGATGAGTTCAATTTTTACGTAAATTCACTTCTTTATATAAAATTTTATTTATTTCTAAAACGAACCATTTAAAGTAAATATGTAAGATATTACATGAGAAAATATTTAATAAAATAAAAACAATCAAAGTTAATTATGTAGATTGAACCTGTTGTAAGTTTGTACATTGTTCTATTGATATCGACGGGAATCACAATCGATAACAAGTGAATTACAAGTAGATCACAAGTTGCTAAGTAACTGTTCTGCGAGCTCGCTGGAGCCGATCCACAGCTATGCGTGCCTTTGCCCTTTCTAACGCCCGCTTGCAATGATTTAACCGCGCCATAGACTATTTGACAGATAGATCTACCATGGGTATCAATCTTGCTAATATGATAAATACGAAAGTTTGTAAGGATGTAGATATGTATGTGTTTGTGACTATTCACGCAAAAATACTGGTCGGATTTCGCTGAAATTTGGTACACAGACAGTTTATTACCAAAGCGGGCGAAGCCGCGGGAGTAACTTAGTGATTCATATTTGTGGTCAGCGTTTTCTTTCGTGTCAAAAAATCCCATATTTAATTGTAATAACCTTAGACTGAAAAAAGTGAAATAAATACTAAATGTTACCTCATATGAAAATATTTACTATGAAAATATCTGAGTTCCCTTTATTTGTGCAGTTTTACAGTTTTGGTTTCAAGTAATTTCAAACACAGAGACAGAAGTTACGAAAATGAATAATATTTATTGTTGTTTATTATCAGTTCTTTAAACTATATATTTTTCTAAATTATTTAATGTACATGTACCTATACGGTGGACTTTCATTTTTATTATCGATCAAGATGTAGGTAAAATTGACGATTAAGTTGAATAAAAACAGTGAATGATAAATTGATTATTCTACAAATCAATGTAACTTTTTATGTCTATCATCAAATTTTCCGATATACAACATACGAGTATATGTACCCACATGAATTAGGCATGATATAAATAGCTAGGTGATTGAACTACAACTGCCGATTTAACAAAAAGTGATGTAATTTTCAAAGTAGAGCGCAGACTATATTGTTTTCTACAGTACTTTCGAACAAATCGACCACTTGTGGTTTCATTACGAAAATGTCCAAATTGCTTTTACTCTAAATACTTATTTTGCCAAAAGCACCATTTTGTGGAATTACAACTTGTATTAAATATTGAACCATATGCCATATTAATAGAAGGTATATTTTTTTTTAATTTTTCTAAAGCTACTTTCGTTATATCCCCCTTAAAACAGCTAGCCAGTGTTGCTACGTCATAACTACGGGACATTATGGTCAGACATTAAGTCAGGGAACGTTAATGGTTTTCTAAGCCATTCAGAGGTTCTAAGTACATCAAACGCGGCATTCACAGACAGTCAGCGCTGGAATGTGCCTATTACTTGAGTTCCGCCTCTCGGATGTGCCTGTACGTACGATGCGACGGTAAAATGGCGGGAATATATGAGCAAGGGACAAGTGACAGGAGATTTTTTTTTTAAATGTCAAAAGAAAATTTCATATGATTCTCGTGACCTGTATTCGACCTGTACTGTCGTTGTGGGCCACAGGCCATTAACTATTTTAATAATCCTTGGATTATATAATAACATTACATTTTTTGTTGAAACATAACATATAAACTAATATGACGTCGTCTTTGGGTGTAGCTATTTACAATAAATTTAAGAAAAAACATGCTTTACACTAAAATTAATTTTTATTTTAATATCCTTCAAATAAGTTTCATCAGTGGTCGTTGTTATTCATACAAAGACAAAAAAAATATGAAAGCCAATGTATCACTGATTCTGTTTATGTTATAATAATGATGATACAATACAATATAAATATATTATATCATGCAAAATGTTTGCACACAAATGACACATCACTTAAAACAAGCCAACTATTACACAAAAGTATCATACTAGATTAACGACAATATCACAACAAAATATAAATATAATAAAATCTATCTATAAAATCTATCTAATATATAAATCTACTTATTTTTTACAAGTACTACAACATATTAGCTACTTATTTTTACAACTTTTCATTTCATCATAATTCCTATTAACCTTATACTCATAAAATTTCCGCTAACGTCTAATAACTTGCAGACTAAAGTCCGTAAAACCTCCACTATCCGTCGTTATTAACGAAACTAATTCCAGAGTGAGCCGTTAACTCCAGGATGGTAATGAGATTTTCGCCTTTTTCTGTTTTTTCCGACACTATTCAGCTCTAAATCACCCTTTGATGGTGATTGAGATTGAGAAATAAGGACCCTTTGTTGTGGTTTGTTTTTCAGCCGCGTCGAACACTCGATAGCTTTTTTTCGTTTCTTATCTTTGTATCGACAGCCACGACAAGGGTGACGATTTTGATAGATTAATGTTTTAAACTTAAATTGTACAGGTGTCGGTGTGAACTTTTAAAGAGTTATTTTTATTAAGTTTGAAGTTTTTATATTATAATGAAGAAAACGGTACTTTACGTGTGAAATATAAAAAATAATTTTCTCATACCTTTTCAATACTATTTCTAAAAGTTATTTCAATGGGATAGCATAAGATTTGAAAACTGCAAACCTTAGTGGTACTTCTATGACTAGATGGCGCTGTATAAATTCAATATTACGCATTGTATCCTCAACATAGGAACACAAACATAATATTTTAACTTTATGCTCATTACGCGATTATTTACGTGCAAACTTGTAAATAATTCGTTTCTTGCAAAAAATACCTTTTGTTTAAAGTCCAAACCGCACTTCAGAGACCGGATATTTTTGCATAAAACATCGTTCTCACAACGAACTTTGGATGTAATAAAAAATATATCAAATGATTGTAAAGGTCGCGCCACATTATGTTCTTTTTGATGTTCATATGAAATCACGAAAGATATTTTTTTAATTATCTAATTGTGAACACAGCCTAAAAAGGGTTGATAAAAACATCTTTATTGCCGAAGCGTCGTTACTCGTAAGAATTACGAGTTGCCCGCTGTGAGAAATCGATATTTTACATCATTTCATTTTATTAATTCGCAGCATACAATCTGCCGAGATTATTATCACTTTATTACGATTTTATTATTTAAAATGGTATGTCCTATCGTTAATCAGAATCTGTAAAGTTATTTAATCACTAGTATTTTTATATACCTAATCCATGAGGTTACAAATATCATGGTGATACTTGTTACTGTTCTGTGATCTCATATAACACTAAAAAAGTACATCATTAATCTGCCCGTTACAAATTCACACCTGGCCACTAACAATTTGCGTATATTTGAGTGAATAAAAAACATATTTCGTTCGTATTCGAAATTTAAAGACACGGTAGAGTGAGTCGTGCTTAGGGTGTGCATGGCACTCTACCGTGTTGTTAAAAGTTATGCAGGAAATTGAGGGGAATTATAATATACAGGAAGAATTTTATTTAGCTTTTTAAATTCCTAAAAGTTTTTAGGATCCTGTGCCGAAAAGGTAAGTAAAGAAGCCGAATTACTACTAAGCTTCTGCTGTCGGTCGACATAGGGCTCTATCTCTGAACCGTAACAGATTGACACATGATTTTTTATCGAGTAAATTGTTAATAAAACATATTATTATTAATCAGAAACCCGACTGCTTTGACTGGAAGGCGAAAAAAAACTACTACGGTCGAAAAATATATTAAAATAGAAATTAGTTATGTATTATAACTGTTTTCCAATTTTAAAGGCTTGAAAATTGTTTAATTACGCCATTACCTTATTTTGAATTTTGAGATTTTTTTGCAAACGTGCTAAACCTAAAATAAATTATGCAGCAACATTACAATTGTCAGGAGCGGGTTCCTTAGAGTTATTTTACAGCAATTCCGCCGAGATTGGACTGCAGTTAGCCCGGAGGTGTCGTGGCGGTCCGAACTAAACAAAGCTCTTATTGTATCCTACGGCCGTTCTTTCTAACTTATTATCATGCTCTACACTTAGGGAAATGGTACGAGTCTCCGGCATAATGGATGATGACTGTAGCCTGTTCGAGTCTTTAGGCTATTCATGACTATAGACAATTGTCTTTGGTTACAAGTTAATTTATGTCTGAGGATAATTTAGTAATTATTTTAAACCACAAACTGAATTATGGTCTATAGACTAATGCTCTCTAAAGTAAATAATGATAAGACCTTTTTTTCAGCTATTTTGAAACATATTAATTCTGAAATGCATACTACGTACAGAGTCCACGCAAAAAATGATTTCTGATTTTCTGCTTTTTATAACCCAGAAATCATCGTTTACGTACTTTTTTCACCAGGTTTCTTTTAAAACGAAATACTATTTATACAGGTACGTAAAATGTGACAAAAACACTAAATGGAATTTGAACGAATGTTTGTGTTACAACCAGGTGTATTTTATTAATTGACATGAGTAAGTAGGGCAATTCTTTGTTTAGAGAGCGTACTAAATTAGGCAACCTCTCCGCCATTGTGTGACCAGCACTTGAGTAAACAGCGATTGAATACGTCTCCGATTCGAATAGGACACTGTCCCACTGCTATGTATTTATTATGGCACTACCGTACTACCGTAAGTCATTAACTAGTTTGATTTATATAACCACAATTTTATTGTTGAGTATTATAGATTAATTATAGAGGCAAATTACATGCCTAAGAGTACTGTAAAAAGAGTTCTCAAAGGTGTGTGTACCTTCGATATTAATCCGGGCTAGGGGGTTTGGGAAGCATACGTGGACTATGGATTCTCACTCTGTGACCAACATACACCCATGTCCAGAAAGAAAATGAACACTATTGTCTCTACCTCATTGTATCGTGTTTGTAATCAACCAGTACCTATGGCTAAAATATAAATTTTGTATGTACATTATACATAATTTAATACTTGATATATTATAAATTATTTAAAACTTAATCTCAAGTTACACATATTATAAATAGTTAGAAAACTATTTTAAGAGTAGACGGATGTGAAATATCATCTCTCAAGTGCTCTGACCATAATTTTTGAGTAAAAATAGAAAACGATTATCATTTGTCTTATATTCTCAAATTTAATTTTCTGAAAGCAACACAAAGAGCGATGACCGGCGATTAGCCGTGGGCTTTTTTATAGGCGACGGCGACGCTACTCGCAGGATGTATGTACGTGACTAAGTTATTAGTTTTAACTTCAAATGTTGCTTGGAGTACTATGATGTGGAAACACAAAACTTGGCCGAATACAATCATTTTCAAGACGTAATTATTTTATTCAAGAAAAAAACTTAATTTTGGCGCCTTTTACATAATCAGTGCTACCAACGTACTTGTTGGTTGAATTTTGTTCGGTGGGAAAACTTAATCTCGTTCCATTTTACGGTCGTAGTTGGTAGTAAATATAAGCTTTTATTAAGCCTTACCGAGATTAGGAGGAATGTTCAAGTAACGATTGTAAATTTCAATTTACTATTTCAACTGTAAAATATATTGCTCCATATTAAACTTGTTATATAGGATAGGATACGTATCTCATTTATACGGGGTAGTAAAAGAAACGCAATATAATTGTAAATCTTAGATGTTTCCAATAAAAATATAAAAAGTTACCCCGTTTTAGAACGATCATAGATTTTTAAATTACGACTAATATGAATACCATTGCTTATGTTTTTTCTCTCAGACATGTGATTTTAAGTCTTTTAAGAGTTCCAATTATTTTTCTTGTAAACTTCTCCAAGTTATATCTTTTTCCAGAAGGGTGCTGTCAATGTCAGTTTTAAGGTTTTTATGAAAATTTAAATAATTGTAAACCTGGTAACATGAATATTTACATTGCGACGTCGTCATGAAAATTTACCTCAATCTACATATATTGTAATATTTATTTACTCATTACACAACACCTACGTCATTTGTGTTGAAGTACACTGAAGTGAAGTTCTCGTCTTATGAAACTTATGTATAAATTATATGTGGTCATCACTTTGTAAGCACTTATAATAAATACCTAATCTTAGAACAACTAATTTACACAGATTTAACTGTAAAAGTAATTTCAGTATTACAAATTTAAACTATAACAAAAAAGGCAGCGGGAAGCATTCTTAAATTATCGTATTCTTCGTTAATTAATCAATAATCGCTTGAAATTATCGCGTTTCAACAACATCACCGATCCTACAAGTCGTAGGTAGGAGCCAAGTTGTCGCAAGACCTTGTCCAGCCAGTTGGCATTTGCAATGACGTCATGCTGACTCAAGCTCCGGTTGCCTACTAAATATTTTAATGTAAAATCGCAAACCAGCTCGAATATAGAACTGTGTACTACGGACTTGCTTTGTTTAGGTTAGGTTTTACTGTGCCAATACTGTTAGGACGAAATGAATACGCATTAAAATTAGCACCATAGGCAGCTAGATACGGCGTATCTTTTTAAGGTTTTCCCCTTCGAGAACACAAAAGGAAGATGTAGCCACTAGCCACTATTCATGTATGTTGCACATAGTTTTCCACGTCTGACATGAAAATTATGTTTTAATCTGTTACATAATAAGCTTTATTGAGACACCTTGGTCCGAAGTTGTAATAATACCTATATGTTTTTCAGCAATTCGTTTTTTTCCTAGAAAGCTCGCAATTACTTGGTAAAGTTGCGTAAGTCTATGATTTATGGCTTTGAGTTACAATCCACTAGAAAAAACTATATCGCACTCTATGGCACCAATAATCACAAGATGTACTTATTAGAGAATGTAGTACAAGCGGTCGGCGCCTGTCATCTTTGACATGTGACGTAACAATTCGGAATTCAGTTTTAAGCGTTACATTACAATAGAACGGTAGCTGAAAGCATTGTACAGTGATTTTTGGAACTGGTTTGCTTTGAACTTGTTACATCTTGATACGTACTTATTGAATTTTTGGTAATAAAATGGTATTATCAATGGCGTAGTGAGAGGGAAGGAGGAGGGGTCTACATGGGGACATAGCTCCGGGTCTATCTATTTTTTTGTATTATATAGCTGGAATTTTTTTAAGAAAATATTTTGTAAACTTGTAAGAAAAACTTTGAAACTTAACTTGCACCCCGAAGCGGCACATATAGAAGGTGCCTGAATATTTAGATTTGAAAATCTTTTTTAATGTTTGGTCGTCAAATTGCAGAGAAACAAGTGTCAAAGGCTATCTATATTTCCTTTTCATTCGCCGTTTTAAAATTCTAAATAGATGGCGACAAATTTAATTTCGTCACCGGACGGCATGAACCCATTCTACGCCCCTGGGTAGCGTGCATTACAGATGTGCTTTGTAATGCTAAGCTCAATATACTGTTTTCGAAGTTATAAGATTGTTTATAGTATAGAAGTAGCAAACAAGCATGCACTCCACCTGATGGGAAGTCGAACTGCCATGGATATCTGTAATCATCCCCAGATAAGATCAGATCCTCAACTAAGGTTAGCCACAGTTGCGTTGCTGCCCCAAAGGTTTATGTTAGAACGCCTCGTATAAGTATGTCTCCCTTATCACACCCTTCAAACCATAATACAGCAGCACTATATCACTATACCTATTCACCAGGTGGCAGAACCAGTGTAGTTCGACTGGGAAAGTACCACCGCCACACGTATTTCTAGCGTAAAGCATTTCTTGCGTTTCGTTGGATGGGTGTGGTTGCCGGCACACTTTTACATGAGGCGACCATCGCAGTCCTCGGGAGTAGCAACGCATCTGTGTTTGACTTCCGATAAAACTTATGTTCTATATGAAGTTACTTACAGATGTCCATGGGCGGTAGTGACCACTTACCATCAGGTGGACTGCATGGTCGTTTGCTACTTCAATATTATAGAAAAAAAATAATGCACTATTTTTTAAAATAAAACGTTATTAAAACAGCGTTTTTATCGATTCTATAACTGAAATCTGTTGTATGGAATAGCAACTTCAACTATTCAACGACGAATGTCCTATTGTATTCATCAAACGTTTGCGCCAACTCTATGTACGAGTAAATGTACACGTACACAATACAAACATTGTTAAACTTCGCATTTGGAAGTCACGTAACTCTGAATTTTGTGGATGTTATAAATACAATTCTTAATTTAACGGTTGAAAATAACTTTGGGAAGAAATCGCGTAGCCTAACCCAGGGGCCACAAAACATCGAAGTTGATAAAAACAAAAATGTATGTCTTGATATGATGAGGCCACAATATATCTAATATGCGATCTGTAGCGATATTTACTAGAATAAGAATAGATATACGCCGAGAAAATATTTCATGGCCAATAAGTTTTCCAGAATATTTCTAAAGGCTAATAAAGTAGATACCTAAATGTAATATCAATCGATACTTGTTTAGCGGACTATAGAAAAATCATAATTTGGGAGGAGATTAGTATACTAATAGTACTTATAAAATAAAATCCACCAAACTACAAGTTACTTCAATTGCAGGTAAGTACTCAAGCACATATTTTAAAAAACTTTGCTATGACCTCGATCCATGGAACTGGGTCACAATATCGATAATAGTGTGCTAACCACTTACCATGAGTACCCATTACATAATAAAATACTACGTTATACAGACTTACCTCAATAACACACGACAAAAAACGTCAGTAGTTCACAGCTGAGAGGTGCCCACTGAACGAACGTGGTTTATAGTTTCTAGGGCAAAAGGTCATCCGCCTTGACTCTAGTTATCGTCATAATTTCCTATGTTTACACTTAGTTTTCATTTAGATGTAAAGGCCTAATATAATTTCGCCTTAAAATTGTGTAATTTATCTATCAAATGAATGTCTAAAAGACGATCAGAGGATTTAGTTCTCGAGATCGATTATGGTGTCTATCTGTTCGAAGTTATTCATTCATTCTATTTAAAATACGTGATAATTTCCACCTATACAAGTATAAATATCGACGCAAAGTCGTGGGTAGTAGTCCTATTAATTATACGTTATAAGTGGCAATTTAGATGTTGCAATTCTTGCAGTGATAGCTGCTACAGCATAGTTGGATTTTGCAGGACTAATAATCTTGTAGTAAAAAAACGTTTTAAATACTCTGTATGTTAGTAAATATGTAAGCTATTTATTTATGTATAGATAGATATATATGTACCTATGCCTGATTGTATACTTTATAATTATAGAAGGCAGCAGTGTTCGGAACCGTACGATAATAATCGTACATGTACAATAATTTCATAATAAAGTACGATGTACGATAGTACAATATACCTAATCTTACGATAATTTTCACAATATTGGAGGTTCCGGCGTAGTGTTGTATTGTACTGGTACGATAATTTTGATCCAAATGATCCAAAATACGATAATTTTACGTCTGTCGTATGATAATAATTATCATACGACAGACGTAAAATTACACTGTTAGACAAACATACATCCCAGTGTTCTCAACCTGTAGCCAGGCAATAATTTACCTAATCTATTCATACCCACAAACAACAGCGCCAAATTGCTGTATTATGATATCCATAAAAAATGAGAATAATAAAATGTTTATGCTCTTGTTTTTTGGCCAGTGATTTTAAAACTTAAGAGATGTAGTAAGATTGGTAGTAACACGGGCAATAAACCGTTTCAATATTATTTAATCACTTCGTGACTGTTCCAGTAATTATGAAGATAAATTATTTCGCATTCTTAATCATCAGCATTATGCATGAAATCAAATACATTGAAAACTTTCAACTTTCATAAATCGATTTCATTATTTAACGCGATGGTAACGCGCGTAGTTGATGGATGCTCTAACATAACTATGTTAGAGGTTAGTTGACAGATGTAAACTTTAAGAGCTTTGGGTGTCACTTCGAAGATTGAGAGATGGAAACTAATTTGCAAATATACCAACTATTTTGCCTAAATACGAATGATTTAGATTGAAACTACGAATTACATAACGAAGTTTTAATCAAGGATGAAAATACTTTTAAAAATAGATTTTTTCATGCACGCAAATTACTAACTGCGACGGTCCCGTAAGGCTTAGAGCTATTTAAATAAAAAATCAAAATACAGTACAACGTTAGGAATTTCGCTTATCAACAAGGAAAAATATTTTATATTAATGAGTTACATATTTGAATGTATGTAGCGACGAGAAATCCGCTAAGCTATGTGTATATATTTAACACATATTTATTATAATCCATTTGTGTTGTATTTAAATTACAACCATAATTATCCTACAGAGATGACTAAATACGTCCGATTTTTCAAT